>WNWK01006971.1:0-12500 GCA_009830355.1 Cherax destructor | reverse complement strand
GCAACAACACACAATACACAAACAACAACACACAATACACAAACAACAACACACAATACACAAGCAACAACACACAATACACAAACAACAACACACAATACACAACACAACACACAATACACAGAACACACAATCACAAACAACACACATACACAAGCAACAACACACAATACACAAGCAACAACACACAATACACAAGCAACAACACACAATACACAAAAACAACACACAACACACAAACAACAACTCACAATACACAAACAACAACACAATACACAAACAACAACTCACAATACACAAACAATAGTGAGGTTGTAGATGAATGGTTCAGAGAACCGACAAGTTGTTAAATAGACACATATGAACACTTGGGTATCTTTATTGAGAAACGTTTGCCACACAGTGGCTTCATCAGTCAATACAAAGTAGAAAGTAGTAAAAGAGGAGGAGTTTGGGTACAGTCCCTCGGCCTGGAGTCGATGTGTTCAGTCCATCAATCTTGAATTAAATACAGCATAAGGCAAATGAAGTTGCTTATATATGTAGACAGGTGAGATGAAGCAGGAGGAGGGGGTCATAGTGGTATCATCCACTAGTCGAGGTAGGTCCTTGTCCAAAGGTTTGGACAAATGTTGAAGAATCCGTTTGTATCAAACCTTGGACAAGGACCTACCTCGACTAGTGGATGATACCACTATGACCCCGCCTCCTGCTTCATCTCACCTGTCTACAGTATATAAGCAACTCTATTTGCCTATGCTGTATTTAATTCAAGATTGATGGACTGACACATCGACTCCAGGCCGAGGACTGATTACCTCAAACCTCTCTTATTACTACTTTCTACTTTGTATTGGACTGATGAAGCCACTGTGTGGCGAAACGTTTCCTCAATAAAGATACCCAAGTGTTGCATATGTGTCTAATTTAACAATTGTGAGGTTGGAAGACGTTGTTCAAATATTCTGTACGGAATAACCTGGTTACTACCTGAGGAGAGTCATAATAATGTACAAAGCAAGTCAACTCATTTGAAATTCAATAAAGCAGGAGTAAAATATGGGAACAATTGAAAATAAAGGAGTCTTTCCCAGGAGAAGATTTAGTTCATGTGTCCTCCGTAATTTTATTACTTAGAACAACAGAAATCTAGATTCGCCAAAAAATGGGAGTAAATTGAAGTTATTTGAGAGCAAATAAATTAATAGCATAACCATTGCCATTAGAGTCCAGGTAAAGTTCTATTTAATATGCAAGCATTATAAAATTCTTAAATCCAAAGCATTCTTCTATGTTTTAGTTATCATTTTAAAATCATCTGGGCTTTGTGAATGATTGTTGGACTCGAAATTAATCCTGAGAGCTGAGTGAGGAGGTCTGGTCTGGCCAGAGGAGGTAGACTGCTGTGTGATAGTCCCTCACTGTGGCGGCGCCGAGTATGTTATATTTATTGGAAGTTCATTACACACCCATATTGGCATGCCCTCTCGACCAGCCACTTCAGAATATAGCAGTTCAGAGGCCCCACTGCTGTGTTACTTGTCCACTTTAACCCACGACTAGTGTGAGAACCGGGTATCCTCAGCCAAGGTGATGTTTTGCCTTCCTGGCTGTAGGGCAAACTCTCTCTTGATGATGAAGATAATACTCTCAGGTAAGAGCCCACAAGAGGGCGAGTTTGAAGTGAGGACAGACGAAGAGTAGATGATGAGAAGAAGATCTTGAGTCGGAGATAAAAGAGCCAGGGCTAAACCCAGCTGCGAAGTGTTGTGAGGCGATGTATGAGGGCAGAATCGAAGACCAGGGTGTCTGCAGTGCTCGCTGGCTCGTTGACATGTGAAGACTGAGGCGGCTCAGGTGAGCGGGGCTCGGTGAGGGCAGAGTCCAGAGAGCAGGGTGTCTGCAGTGCTCACTGGCTTGTTGTCAGGTGGCTGGACCATGAAAAGACTGGTTGGGCGTCAGGTGCACGGGAACTCAGGTAGAGGCAGTTATTGAATTTTTGTACTTGTGTATGGAGTATGCCTTAGAATGGGAAAATTGGGTCAGGAGCTTCAGTCTTTATTTTTTTGAGGTCTCTCTTAGACATGTAAAAAAGTTTGAATTTTAGCATGGGGTTTGGCATATGGCGTATGAGATCCATTAGTAAATCTAAGGTTGTTGCCAATCTTCTTAGGAAAAGTATAATAGAAAAAGACAATAATAACAATAAACACTTTATTTTAATAGAAATAAATGTAAATAATAAATACGTAAATATGACTATAATTATCCTATCTTAAGAAAAATGAAAACAAAAATATATCACTGATCCAAAGCTAGGTATTTACAGATGTACGGAGGTGTTGATCTTGTTAACACAGTAGCTATGAATCAATGTTAAACTCCGTGTCGTTGGTGCATCGATGAAGGTTAACTCCTGTTACGGCCCCTTATCTAACAATGGTAGTTAGGTAATTACCTCACCGGCCGGCAGTCAAGGGGTTACGTCATCAGACCTGATGTTTGACTGCCGGGCCGGCTTGACTGACAGTGTCATCGAGACTCTCCCCTATTCAACACTGGAGAGTCCACCAGCTCACTGATATACTACTGGAGTTCGTCAGTCAGACCTGCATGAGAGTTGCAGTGTGGTGCTGGTGACAAGCTCACTGACATACTACTGGAGTTCGCTAGTCAGACCTGCGTGAGAGTTGCAGACTCATGCAGTGTGGTGCTGGTGACAAGCTCCCTGACATACTACTGGAGTTCGCCAGTCAGACCTGTGTGAGAGTTGCAGACTCATGCAGTGTGGTGCTGGTGATAGCCTACAACAAGGAGAGCGGCAAGGTCACCAGAATCTACGATGTACCTGCGACGATGTACCTGCGACGATGTACCTGAGATTGTTTACCCGGAGATTGTTTACCCGGAGATTGTTAACCGGAGTGTCAGGGTTTTAGTGATGTATCCAGAGAGTTTGTGACGGTGGCACGACACAGGTTGAGTCGTGTATTTGGGGTGTGTCATAACGCGGTGTAAAGGCTTTATGAGAAAGAGTTCATGATACAGGGGGCGTGCCATGTGGCACAGAGAAGGTGTCGTGTGACACAGCGATTGAGTCTTTATGGTACGGGTGTCGTGGAACCCCGTAGGTGCCATAAGACAGAGACAAGGGTGTCTGAAGACACGGTGGAGAAGGAGTATCATGACAAGGTGTGGTAGTGTCCTGCGTGACACTAGAAGATGGCAGCGACTTGACACTACACCGAATACTTGATTTTACTTGTGACTTTTATCTTGTACTGTGATTTTGTGTAAATATGTTTTTACACAGATTATTAGATTATGTTTTTATTCAGATTATATGCTTTTATATTAATATATATTTAATATAATAAAAATCTGAAAAATGAGATTTTACTTAGTATCCCAAACAGTCGTTTATTACAAATGCTTCTTTATTTGTAATAACTCCCACTCTGTTGAAGGATGTTTCCCAAAAATCCAACAATTTTCCACATCCACAATGTCACAATTGACATCAGGGACTCAGGTGAAGGTTGTCCCCTGGTAAAGTACAGTTGCCTGAGGTTTCTAGAGTGTGGACTTAGGAACTACTGGCGTAGTGAAGAATTGGTGTTAACGACTCTGTTTCTCACTTGGTGAGTACGCCGCCCCCCCACTCAGCCTTGAATCCGATGATCTGAGCGGAAACAGAGGACTGTGGGAGAAACCAAAAGAATTACTCACCACTCTAGTATTTATTCACATAGTAGGCATAAGGCCTTTAAAAGAAATGGTGAAACCGTAATAAATAACTTTACCAAGAACCAAGGCAAGGCAGAGCAGAAGTTAATGTTGCTCAACATGAGTGAAGCTCCAAACAAATTAAAGAGTGAAGCTCTTGAACATAAAATAATTAAGATAAGAGCAGCTGTGAAGTACTTACAGTGAGGTCTGGTGTGGTCAGTCAAGTGATTTCAACCTGTGGCCGGAGCCCAGCATTACACCTCTCACCGGGTGGAAAAGGAGGGGGGGGTATAGCGAGAGCTAGACACTCACCCCACCTTAACAAGCAGACTACCACTCAACCATCACTCTATATACCTTCACACTTTCATCACTCCTATCTATGGACTTTTCCCTCACAGCTTAGTTCACAGCCTGGATCGCAGACGTGTTTACTGTTGCTTCTGCAGGCGAGAGAGGAGTTCTTTAGTGTACATTTCGTCAGGGAAGGCAGAGGTGGTGTAGAAGGTAACATTCTTGAAGGTAGAGAGTTGAGTGGTTCGGCTTTTTCTGATGTTTACTTCGTTGTTTTCTTCGCTGTTTTCTTCGATGTTTTCTACGATGTTTTCTTCAGTGTTTTCTTCTTTGTTTTTTTCTCTTTCGTCTGAGGATTCATCAGGAAATTCATGAATTTCTGTTTCTTCTGTAGTTTTGTGGAGTGGAGGCTGGGAGTCTTGATCATTTGTGGCTTGTTGGAAAGATTGTGGTTGTTGAGGGGTGGCTGTAGTCATTGGTGCAGGTTCTGAGGTGGGTTCTGGTCCAGGGTCGGTGGTGCAGGTTCTGAGGTGGGTTCTGGTCCAGGGTCGGTGGTGCAGGTTCTGAGGTGGGTTCTGGTCCAGGGTCAGTGGTGCAGGTTCTGAGGTGGGTTCTGGTCCAGGGTCGGTGGTGCAGGTTCTGAGGTGGGTTCTGGTCCAGGGTCGGTGGTGCAGGTTCTGAGGTGGGTTCTGGTCCAGGGTCGGTGGTGCAGGTTCTGAGGTGGGTTCTGGTCCAGGGTCGGTGGTGCAGGTTCTGAGGTGGGTTCTGGTCCAGGCGTGGCGAGGTCTGGTCAGTCAGGCAGGTTCTGAGGTGGGTTCTGGTCCAGGGTCGGTGGTGCAGGTTCTGAGGTGGGTTCTGGTCCAGGGTCGGTGGTGCAGGTTCTGAGGTGGGTTCTGGTCCAGGGTCGGTGGTGCAGGTTCTGAGGTGGGTTCTGGTCCAGGGTCGGTGGTGCAGGTTCTGAGGTGGGTTCTGGTCCAGGGTCGGTGGTGCAGGTTCTGAGGTGGGTTCTGGTCCAGGGTCGGTGGTGCAGGTTCTGAGGTGGGTTCTGGTCCAGGGTCGGTGGTGCAGGTTCTGAGGTGGGTTCTGGTCCAGGGTCGGGAGCAGTTCTGAGGTGGTTCTGGTCCAGGGTGTGGGAGCAGGTCTCTGAGTGGTTCTGGTCAGGGTCGGTGGTGCAGGTTCTGAGGTGGGTTCTGGTCCAGGGTCGGTGGTGCAGGTTCTGAGGTGGGTTCTGGTCCAGGGTCGGTGGTGCAGGTTCTGAGGTGGGTTCTGGTCCAGGGTCGGTGGTGCAGGTTCTGAGGTGGGTTCTGGTCCAGGGTCGGTGGTGCAGGTTCTGAGGTGGGTTCTGGTCCAGGGTCGGTGGTGCAGGTTCTGAGGTGGGTTCTGGTCCAGGGTCGGGAGTTTTGCTTGAGGTGGATGTGAAGTTGACGATGTTTGGGATAATCTTGAGTAGGTCTTGTGAAGGTGGAGAGTCAGGAAATTCGAAAGTTGGTATGTTATTTAGACGGAACAGTTCATTGATTGTTGTGGTGAAAGTGCCGGGGTTTGTTGCATTAGCAAGGTGTGCATACATCATGCAGTACAGCACCTTGGATGGGGCAGCGTCGGAAGTGCAGAGAGGGAGTTTGAGGTTGATGAAGACTGTTGTGTTGCTTGGAGAATTTTTTTTGGTGTCTGATTGTAGTTTGTTTATAGCAGCAAAAGTCGGCGATTTTTGGCTGTTTTTCTTTGCTTCTTCTTTAAGTTTTTTAGTGAGGATTTCTTTTCTTAGAGGACATTTTGCGGCAAGGGTATGGTGAGTGCCCTTACAGTTGCGGCAAGGGTATGATGAGTGCCCTTACAGTTGCGGCAATGGTATGATGAGTGCCCTTACAGTTGAGGCAAGGGTATGGTGAGTGCCCTTACAGTTGAGGCAAGGGTATGGTGAGTGCCCTTACAGTTGAGGCAGGGGTATGGTGAGTGCCCTTACAGTTGAGGCAAGGGTATGGTGAGTGCCCTTACAGTTGAGGCAGGGGTATGGTGAGTGCCCTTACAGTTGAGGCAAGGGTATGATGAGTGCCCTTACAGTTGAGGCAAGGGTATGGTGAGTGCCCTTACAGTTGAGGCAGGGGTATGGTGAGTGCCCTTACAGTTGAGGCAAGGGTATGGTGAGTGCATTTATATTTGAGGCAAGGGTATGGTGAGTGCCCTTACAGTTGAGGCAAGGGTATGGTGAGTGCCCTTACAGTTGAGGCAAGGGTATGGTGAGTGCCCTTACAGTTGAGGCAGGGGTATGGTGAGTGCCCTTACAGTTGAGGCAAGGGTATGGTGGGTGCCCTTACAGTTGAGGCAGGGGTATGGTGGGTGCCCTTACAGTTGAGGCAGGAGTATGGTGGGTGCCCTTACAGTTGAGGCAGGGGTATGGTGGGTGCCCTTACAGTTAAGGCAGGTAGGAGTGGCATTGGTGGTGGGACAAGTTTTGAAATCATGACCTTTTTTTCCACAGTTGGAGCAGAACATTGAATGAAGATAAGAGTAGCAGTTCCAGCAGGGAGAGACGTGGGCGAAACGTTCTGGTTCTATTTGTCGTGGGTGTATGTGGTAGTATGAGATGGCTAGGCCATCTGACAGTGCTCTATTTGCCATTTCGATGTCTGTGAAGTTGACTTTTTTCATAGATGTTGCAGTAGGAATTTTTGTAATGTTGTCAATCGAAGACCAAGAGTTTTGTTCGTCAATTGATGTCTTCAGGTCCTCTGTCGGTTGGGTTGTTATAATCTTGTCCAGACGTTTCACAAAAAAACAGAACGTTTCGCCAGCAGTGAGGGTGAAGGGGAGATGATGAATTGTCGGTCATTTACTGTCTTCTTTGCGGTGTCGTCGGTCAGTTTTGAAGCTCCTCAAGGGTCTTTTCGGTGCAGGACTAGCTAAGGAAAAGGAAAAGTGCTTTTAAGCGCAGAGGGATATGAGCTTACGCTCGGAATTTGACCTGAAAAGCAGCAATGCTAGCAAACTGCTAATTTAATTTTTGTAAATTTTATTAAAAACTGGTAAATAAAATCTACGCCTCCTGTTTTTGCCTTAGCCTTTTATTGTCAGGTTACTTGCTATATTGTTGACGGAATTTTAACACTAGAATTTGTGAACATAGGTATTACGAACATAGGTAACAATTCAAGTCCTGTTGCACCTGGCAGTAACCAGTGTTCGTAATACCTATGTTCACAAATTCTAGTGTTAAAATTCCGTAATCATTTCCTACCTATTTAATACTACAATTGGAACAAATGACCTGATGCTCTGTAAGTACGAAGAGGAAGACATTGGATTCTTTAAACTAGAATTGTTGCCAGTAGTAAGTTCCTTCATATCACTGAGTCTGAAGGATTTTTTTTTCAGTAACCAACTTTGTGTTTCCTTCCCTCGTGCAGTGTTTACTTCCCACGTCCAGTGTTTACGGTGTTTCCTTCCCTCGTGCAGTGTTTACGGTGTTTCCTTCCCTCGTGCAGTGTTTACGGTGTTTCCTTCCCACGTCCAGTGTTTACGGTGTTTCCTTCCCTCGTCCAGTGTTTACGGTGTTTCCTTCCCACGTCCAGTGTTTACGGTGTTTCCTTCCCACGTCCAGTGTTTACGGTGTTTCCTTCCCTCGTGCAGTGTTTACGGTGTTTCCTTCCCTCGTGCAGTGTTTACGGTGTTTCCTTCCCACGTCCAGTGTTTACGGTGTTTCCTTCCTCGTCCAGTGTTTACGGTGTTTCCTTCCACGTCCAGTGTTTACGGTGTTTCCTTCCCTCGTCCAGTGTTTACGGTGTTTCCTTCCCTCGTGCAGTGTTTACGGTGTTTCCTTCCCTCGTGCAGTGTTTACGGTGTTTCCTTCCCTCGTGCAGTGTTTACGGTGTTTCCTTCCCTCGTGCAGTGTTTACGGTGTTTCCTTCCCTCGTCCAGTGTTTACGGTGTTTCCTTCCCTCGTCCAGTGTTTACGGTGTTTCTTCAGTGGTGGTTGTTCTCCCTCATTCCAAGCTTTCATTCCTTCTGACACAGTGCCACGGTGCCCACCTGGAGACACCTTTATCACCTATTATAGGGTCACCTATAATTTGATTGTCATTCTTTTGGTTTTTCAATTTTCTTATCCTGTTGTTGGTACAAAGTCAAAATGTGAAAGTTCTTCCCATGACTCGGAGTTGACAAGCGCTGGAGACACTGTAAGTTGCTGCCATTATTTGATACTCTCATGGCTGGCTGTTAAGTGTGTGGGTTACAGCAGCCTGCCACCCGTGTCCTCACCTCATTGTGGTTGAGAGTCGAGTATCAGCTCCTGGCCCAGCTTCTTCCCTGGTAGCTAACGGGTTCACTCTCCTGGCAATGTTAGCCATATCATACCTATTCTTAAAACTATAAAAGGATCTCGTCTCTTCCATTACTAAAAGACTGAAAAAGTATTTCCTAACATCCCTGTGAATCATTTGAATGTTTAACTTCCAGTTGTGCCCTAGTGTACCTGAGTCCCGCCTCTCAAACAGACTCGCCCTGTCCACCCTGTCACTTCCTCTCAGTATGTTGTACGTCGTAATCATGTTACCTTTCATCAATCTGTTATCAAATGTCAGGATTTTCTCCTCTAGCCTCTCCTCTAGCCTCTCACAGCCTCTCTTCTAGCCTCTCTACAAAGCCTCGTAACAAACTTCTGGACTTTTTCTAGCTTCTTTCCATGTATTATCAGATGAGGGTTCTATACTGGCGCAAAGTTCTAAATGTTGGGCAGGACAATAACCATGCCACATATAAGCTGAATAATATAGATCTTATTACTTGTAATTGCGAGAAGGATTTAGGAGTTCTGGTTAGTAGTAATCTGAAGCCTAGACAACAGTGCATAAGTGTTCGCAATAAAGCTAACAGAATCCTTGGCTTCATATCAAGAAGTATAAATAACAGAAGTCCTCAGGTTGTTCTTCAACTCTATATATCTTTGGTTAGGCCTCATTTAGATTATGCTGCACAGTTCTGGTCACCGTATTACAGAATGGATATAAATGCACTGGAAAACGTACAGAGGAGGATGACAAAGTTGATCCCATGTATCAGAAATCTTCCCTATGAGGATAGACTGAGGGCCCTGAATCTGCACTCTCTAGAAAGGCGTAGAATTAGGGGATATGATTGAGGTGTACAAATGGAAAACAGGAATAAACAAAGGGATGTAAATAGCGTGCTGAAAATATCCAACCAAGACAGGACTCGCAGCAATGGTTTCAAGTTGGAAAAGTTCAGATTCAGGAAGGATATAGGAAAGCACTGGTTTGGTAATAGAGTTGTGGATGAGTGGAACAAACTCCCGAGTACCGTCATAGATGCTAAGACGTGTAGTTTTAAAATAGGTTAGATAAATACATGAGTGGGTGTGGATGGGTGTGAGCTTGTACTAGGTCAGATGCAGTGCTCCTTCCTTAAGTGAAAGTAACCTGACCTGTACTAATTCCTTAAGTGGAAGTGACCTGACCAGGTGGTCGGCTGGACAATTATATGAGTGGGTGCGGTTGGGTGTGAATTGGTCCTGACTAGGTTGTGCTACTAGGTCAGATGCAGTGCTCCTTCCTTAAGTGAATGTAACCTGACCTGGCTGGGTCGGGGCATTGGCTTAAGCCGTTGGAGATTTGGACCTGCCTCGCATGGGCCAGTAGGCCTGCTGCAGTGTTCCTTCTTTCTTATGTTCTTATGTTCTTAAGGTCGATTCATAGCTCCTTGTCCCGCCTCTTCACTGATTACTACTAGGTCCTCTCTCTTCCTGCTCCATGAGTTTTATCAAACCTCGTCTAAAAACTGTATGGTTCCTGCCTCCACTACGTCACTTGCCAGACTGTTCCACTTCCTGACAACTCTATGACTAAATAAATAATTCCTAACATCCCTTTGACTCATCTGAGTCTTCAACTTCAAATTGTGACCCCTTGTTCCTGTGTCCCATCTCTGAAACATACTGTCTCTGTCCACCTTGTCAATTCCTCGCAGTATTTTGTATATCGTTATCATGTCTCTCCTAACCTCTAGTGTCGTCAGGCCGATTTCCCTTAACCTTTCTTCGTAGGACATTTCCCTTAGCTCTAGAACTAATCTTGTTGCAAACCTTTCCACATTCTTTAATTTCGTGACGTGCTTGACCAGGTATGGGTGTGAAGTGTCCCTCCCGTAACCTCCTACCACCGATCCCCCCACCCAGTGGGAAGGGCCCCCCGCACTCACTCTCTCCTTCGACCACCCCCAACAAGCAGGGATGGTCCTCCCCACTCACACCCCTATCCTCTGTCCACGGATCCCATGCACCTCCCAGCACCTACAACCCCAGCCCACCAGAAATAAGATCTGTTGTATGATGTGTGATGCCATACACCATAAAAATTTTAATGTATAGTAAGTCTCCATAATACATACATCCCACATACCCATGCATTGACCCTCTAACACTTCCCACCAGAGTGCAGAGCAGAAAGTAAAGTGAAAATCAGGTTCTTGTGGTACCCAGTTTGCAAGTAGGATACAGGCAGGATGGCAGTACAGTATACCTGTGGGACATGTGAAAAGGCTCTTTGAAAAAATCCAGAATCACATGCATCCTTTGCTTTACAAAACATCATATCACCTGTGCAAGAATAAACACTGCATCCAAAAACGACATCCATTTGGAAAGGTGTTTCTGGATCTGCAATAAGGATGTGGAACTCTGGACAGATATCAAGAAAGCACTCAGGAGGTTAATAAATAATAAGCATGAAAACAAAGAGGAACTGTTGGATAGTCTACCCAGGATATATAGAGCATGGGAGGATGGGAGAGGAGTAAAGTTTAACACTGAGAATGCCAAGTCTACAACAGTTGACCCAAAAATAAATAGGCATCCACTGAAAAAAACACAGGAAACAAAAAAATCAGCTAGCTCAGCCTCCAGCCCTAGGGCTGACCCAGACCCAGCCCCCAGCCATAGTTCAAATCCGGATTCGGCTGAAGACTCTTCTACAGCCACCACAGCCAGAGTCCTTAGTACGATGTAGTAGATGAGTCCTCTTCCAGGAAAAATGTTGACCCCCCTGAAAACAGATGGTGGTGTTTCTGGTTTGGCTATTGAAGAATGTAGTACAGTTCTAGGATCTGCATAGATTAGGAATACATCCAGTATGAACTGAATCCAACCATAAGCAAAATGGTGCAAATTCTATGCTTGCGGCATCTGTAAGCATGGAATATCAGAGAAAACAAATGAGTCATGGAACTTTGAGCATCCCAAAAAGTGCCGCGACCTCCTGTCTAAACAAGTGTGTCGTTCTACCTCTTGTAGATTCTTCCACCCTGAGATGTGTCACTCTTCAGTCCTCAAAAAACAATGTTACAATACTAACTGCCCCGCATATCACTTAAAAGAGACCAGGAGGTACACACCCCGTAAAAGAAATAATATTAGTTATGGTAGTTACGAGAACTCCACTCCAAGTGATTTTTTAGTGGTAGGAAACGAAGAAAGAAAATGGAATGCCCTCCATGTAGAGTCCAGGTAGGTAGGCACCCATATGCTGCAGCAGTTATCTAGTTGATGTGGACCTCAGGAGATGTGCTCGGTATTATACTCACCCCAAGATCCTTTTCTTGAGTGAGGTTTACAGTCTTGGCCATCTGGTATACTCTGTCTGTGGTCTTCTTTGCCCTTCCCCGACCTTCAGGACTTTGCTTTGGCGGGGTTAAATTCGAGGAGCCGGTGTGTTTGTTGTGTGTGTGTGTGTGTGTGTGTGTGTGTGTGTGTGTGGATGGTGACACACTGTGGTGCTGTGGGGGATGGTGACACACTGTGGTGTTGTGGTGGATGGTGACACATTGTGGTGCAGTGGTGGATGGTGACACACTGTGGTGCTGTGGTGGATAGTAACACACTGTGGTGCTGTGGTGGATGGTGACACACTGTGGTGCTGTGGTGGATGGTGACACACGGTGGTGCTGTGGTGGATGGTGACACATTGTGGTGCTGTGGTGGATGGTGACACACTGTGGTGCTGTGATGGATGGTGACACACTGTGGTGCTGTGCTGGATGGTGACACACTGTGGTGCTGTGATGGATGGTGACACACTGTGGTGCTGTGGTGCATGGTGACACACTGTGGTGCTGTGGTGGATGGTGACACACTGTGGTGCTTTGGTGGATGGTGACACACGGTGGTGCTGTGGTGGATGGTGACACATTGTGGTGCTGTGGTGGATGGTGACACACTGTGGTGCTGTGATGGATGGTGACACACTGTGGTGCTGTACTGGATGGTGACACACTGTGGTGCTGTGATGGATGGTGACACACTGTGGTGCTGTGATGGATGGTGACCCACTGTGGTGCTGTGGTGGATGGTGACACACTGTGGTGCTGTGATAGATGGTGACACATTGTGGTGCTGTGGTGGATGGTGACAAACTGTGGTGCTGTGGTGGATGGTGATACACGGTCTTGCTGTGGTGGATGGTGAC
>WNWK01006970.1:0-99360 GCA_009830355.1 Cherax destructor | reverse complement strand
GCCACCCCGGGTGACCGGAGGGATCGGGACATCCCCAGGCGATCCAGATTCCACGGCAAACTACACCACCGCCAAGGACCTCAACGGAATGGGATGGACTACGATACCCTTCCCTACCTAGGAACTAGAATGCCTGAGGAGAGAGCTCCCAGGGTAAAACTGAGAAGGAAATAAGGGAGGGATGAGGAGGAGGAGGAGGAAAGGGAAAAGGGAGGATGGGGAGATGGGAAAAGGGAGGGGGATTGGGGGTATAGGTTCGGTCTGAGGAAGAAGACCAAAAGGTCCAATTCCTCAGACCGATAGCCTCTTTACCACGTCAAGGAGCCCCCCTTAAAGAGGCAGGGAGTGTAGCAGGGATGCAGGGAGTGTAGCAGGGATGCAGGGAGTGTAGCAGGGATGCAAGGAGTGTAGCAGGGATGCAGGGAGTGTAGCAGGGATGCAGGGAGTGTAGCAGGGATGCAGGAAGTGTAGCAGGGATGCAGGGAGTGTAGCAGGAAGGCAAGGACTTGGTACTTGAAGTGTTAATGGAAGGGGATTCCCCCTTCCAAACACTAGCAATACCTCCTTCCTCTCCTCTCCTTCCTTCTTCCACACATCAACAACTCTTCAATAAAGGTAAGTGTCAATTTATTACTGTTTAATACTATATATCTCATTGTTTTCTGTGTAGATAAATGTACATTTAATGTAAAAAAAAAATAATTTTTAAATACTTTTGGGTGTCTGGAACGGATTAATTTGATTTATATTATTTCTTATGGGGAAAATGGTTTTGAAAGTCATCCATTTTGAAAATAGGTGGACTCTCAGGAACGGATTGTGGACGGTTTTCAAGGGCCCACTGTAATTGAAATTTCTCATCATTGAACTTCATATTGTTTTCTGCAGCCCATTTAAAGATTTGGTTTATGTCTGCTTGGAGTCTTGCAGTGTCTTCAACGGTGGACACTGTCATACAGATTTGGGTGTCATCTGCAAAGGAAGACACGGCACTGTGGCTTATATCCCTGTCTATGTCCGATATGAGGATGAGAAACAGGATGGGAGCGAGTACTGTGCCTTGTGGGACAGAGCTTTTCTCCGTAGCCGCCTCAGACTTTACTCTGTTGACTACTACTCTTTGTGTTCTACTTGTTAGGAAATTATAGATCCATCTACCAACTTTTCCTGTTATCCTTTATCACGAATTTTGTGTGCTATTACACCATGGTCACACTTGTCAAAGGCTTTTGCAAAGTCTGTGTACAGTGGACCCCCGAGTAACGAGCATAATTCATTCCAGAAGCCTGCTCAAGTGCCATTACCGAACGAATTTTCTCCCTTAAGGAATAATGTCAAGTAGGTTAGTCCATTTCAGACCCCCAAAAATACACTTACAAAAGCACTTTCAATATTATACTTACATAGTTGTACGATTTCCGAGGTGCTCGTAACTCGGGGGTCCACTGTATATAACATCTGCATTTGGTTTGTCTTCTAGAGCATTCAGGACCTTGTCGTAGTGGTCCAGTAGTTGGGACAGACAGGAGCGACCTGCTCTAAACCCATGCTGCCCTGAGTTGTGTAATTAATGCTTCTTAGAACCCTTTCAAAGATTTTTATGATATGGGACGTTAGCGCTATTGGTCTGTAGTTCTTTGCTATTGCTTTACTGTCCCCTTTGTGGAGTGGGGCTATGTCTGTTGTTTTTAGTAACTGCGGGACGACCCCAGTGTCCATGCTCCCTCTCCATAGGATGTTAAAAGCTTGTGATAGGGGCTTCTTGCAGTTCTAATTGTGGAGGACTTTAAGTTCATCACAGTGAAGTTCTTGCCCCCTAATACCACTCCTCTCCTCCAGCCCATGGACCAGCAGGTCATTTCAAACTTCAAAAAACTCTACACCAAAGCAATGTTTCAAAGATGCTTTGACATAACCTCGGACACTCGATTGACCCTAAAAGAGTTTTGGAAAGATCACTTCACTATCCTCCATTGCATAAACCATATAGGGAAGGCTTGGGAGGAAGTGAGCTCCAGGACTTTGAACTCTGCTTGGAGAAAATTGTGGCCAGACTGTGTCCCAGAGAAGGATTTTGAAGGTTTTGTGCCTGAGCCTCAGGACCCTGAGCCTGTTGTGAAACAAATTGTGGCACTGGGGAAGTCCATGGGGTTGGAGGTTACTAGCGAGGATGTGGAAGAGTTGGTGGAGGACCACAATGAAGAGCTAACCACTGCAGATCTGCAAGAGCTTCATCTGCAATGGCAACAGACCACAGTTCAGGAAATTGCTGAAGAGGAGGAGGAAGAGAGATGGAAGACGTTGCCTTTTTCAATGATTAAGGAGATTTGTGCCAAATGGACTGATGTACGTACAAAGATTTATGGATCATTTTCACCCTAACAAAGCTGTTGCAGGCTGTGCTGGCAACATGTACAGTGACAATGTGGTGTCCCATTTCAGGGACGTTTTAAAGAAACGCCAGACACAGACCTCCCTGGACAGATTTTTTTGTGAGAGAGGGGTCCAGTGACTCTCAAGCTGGTCCTAGTTGCATTAAAAAACAAAGAAGGGAAGTAACCCCAGAAAAGGACTTGGTACCTGAAGTGTTAATGGAAGGGGATTCCCCTTCCAAACACTAGCAACTACTCCTTCCTCTCCCCTCCTTCCATCTTCCACATATCAACAACTCTTCAATAAAGGTAAGTGTCAAGTTATTACTGTTTTATACTTTGTCTCATTCTTTTCTGTGTAATTTAATGTTGAAACAAAATTTATTTTAATACTTTTGGGTGTCTGGAACGAATTAATTGAATTTCCATTATTTCTTATGGGGAAAACAGATTCGTATTTAGTAATATTCGGTTTTAGTAGTGCCCTCTGGAACGGATTAATTACGAAAACCGGGGCCCCACTGTATATACAGCTTTCATAGATGGTTATGAGAGTTGTATAAGTTAAATGTGCTGTAAGAGGCGCCTCAGAAGGGAAGAAACAGACGAGGGAAAACAGTCTTGTGTCTTGCTAAAAGTGTCTTTTTCAGTTATTTTTCGTATTCTTAGATATTTTTCATGCTTTCTAGTCATTTTTTATAATGAATAGTCTCAATGAAAATATTAGCTTCCTCCATTAGGAATTGCCTGTTTCTTCCCTGTTTGAGGCACCTTTTACTGTCAGTATGACCGTTTTCCATTCTGAAAAAAAAAGTTTTTTCGCCCCAAAAAATCCCTGAACTATAGTTCAGTGTTTTCACCATTTTCAGCCGGATTTTCAAAATTCATTAAAATCGCACCAGGAGTACTATTTTCTATGCTGATTCAGAATATACACTTGAAAATGTAAAATGAGATCATTTTAGCATCTTACGAGGCCTTAATCTTTTGAAGGTCCAGAGGCCAAATCTCAGAGTGACAGCCGGGGTCCATCCCGTAGATCTACGGCTTTGAAGCAGGGTCCAAGCCGTAGATCTACGCCATGAGCTCAGCTCACTCAGATAAGCTGTGAGTGGTAAATTTGGGCCTAGGTATGAGGGAATTCATCTATGTGGTAAGTGTGCAACACAAAACAAATGCAGCACGCAGTGCATAATGAGAAAAAAAACTGCGACCGTAATTTTGGATTAAAACAGCGAATTTGTGGTGCTTTTTGTATGTTTTTTTACAGTTGTATTCGCGATTTCTTGGTTTCATTTGATAAAATGGACGGTATATTACAGAAATAGAGATGATTTTGAATAGTTTTAGTACAGAAAATGGCTTGAAACTGAGCTCAAATTATTGGAAATGTTCAATTTTTGCCGATATTTAAGAGTAAACAAATGATGTAATGCGTCTAATACGCGTCAGCTGGTGGGTCTAATATATATTCACAAATGTGCTGATGTTATTTATACAATTATTACAATATTGCATAACAGTAAATCTTCTAATTTTTGGTGTGAATAAAAATTCATTATGTGAATAAAAAATCAAAATGGAATTCATTTGTAAAGCCTGGAAATGTAACTGATAAACAGAGTAAATGTTAGTTTAGTGCCAGGAATGCCTGCATTGTTTATTCTGGAGCCTATTTTGAAATTGAAATAGTATTTAGAACTTTTTTGTTAAATTGGCCAAATTACCAATTTCCGATCACTTTATTGGGTAGTTGAAATGGTTGACTGGGCGATTTCTTGTGCTCAGTCGATAAAATAAAAGTAATACTAGCAAATTAGCTAAGAATTTGGGCAACTGGAATAATGTAATTGGCCTAAAATGGGAATCTAAGTTGGCAAAATCGCCGATGCTTAAATATTGCTGATGCATCAAAATTCACGAGCATGATTTTGTCAATTTTCCACCAAATTTTGTACTTTTTGTTTTATTACCTTCAGAAAAAGATTCTCTATCATTTCATAAGAGAAAAATAATTTTTTTTTTTTAAATTCTTGAACCCTGGCTTGAACCCTGGCCTCTGGACCCTCAGAAGATTAAGGCCTCGCATGATGCTAAAATGATCTCATTTTACATTTTCAAGTGTATATTCTGAATCAGCATAGAAAATAGTACCCCTGGTGTTATTTTAATGAATTTTGAAAATCTGGCCGAAAATGGTGAAAAACGCTGATTTTTGGGGGCGAAAAAACTTTTTCTCTGAGAATGGAAAACGGTCATACTGACAGTGTTTATTGGATCAATTTATGCCCACAAATGTGAAAAAATCCTGTATATACAGCTTTCTTAGATGGTTATGAGAGTTGTTAAATTAAATGTGCCATAAAAGGCGCCTCAGACAAGGAAGAAACAGACGAGAGAAAACAGCCTTGTAACATGCTAGAACTGTCTTTTTTCAGTTATTTTTCGTATTTTTAGGTATTTTTAATGATTTCTAGTTATTTTCCGTAATGTATAGTCTCAATGAAAATACGTATTAGCTTCCTCCATTAGGAACTGCCAGTATATGTCTAGAACAAATTAACTCTGTGGCACTTGAGGTTTGCTCAAGGCAAATTCCCTTAAAGAAAAGGAGGAGAAGATGTAAACTAGAAAGAGAGAGACGCTCCCTATACAGGCGAAGGTAAAGAATAATGGAGCGGCTACAAGAGGCCAATATATCTGAAATACGTAGGGAAACACTGGTAAGAGAAATAGCAAACATCGAATTAAAACTAAAGGAATCTTACAGGAATCAAGAAATGTGGGAAGAACTAAAAGCCATAAATGAAATTGAAAGAAACCCAAAGTATTTCTTTTCTTATGCCAAATCAAAGTCGAGAACAACATCCAGTATTGGGCCCCTACTTTAACGGGATGGGTCCTACACAGATGACAGCAAGGAAATGAGTGAGTTACTAAAGTCCCAGTATGACTCAGTTTTTAGCGAGCCGCTAACCAGACTGAAAGTCGAAGACCTAAATGAATTTTTTATGAGAGTGCCACAGAACTTGGCAGACGCATGCTTATCTGACATTACCCTGATGCCAAATGACTTCGAAAAGGCAATAACATGCCCATGCACTCCGCTCCAGGCTCAGACTCATGGAACTCCTATGGAGAGGGAGCATGGACACTGGGGTCGTCCCGCAGTTACTAAAAACAACAGACATAGCCTCACTCTACAAAGGGGGCAGTAAAGCAATAGCACAGAACTACAGACCAATAGCACTAATGTCCCATATCATAAAAATCTTTGAAAGGGTTCTAAGAAGCAAGATCGCCACTCATCTAGATACCCATCAGTTACACAACCCAGGGCAGCATGGGTTTAGAGCAGGTCGCTCCTGTCTGTCCCAACTACTGGACCACTACGACAAGGTTATGGATGCTCTAGAAGACAAACAGAATGCAGATGTTATATACACAGACTTTGCAAAAGCCTTTGACAAGTGTGACCATAGTGTAATAGCACACAAAATGCGTGATAAAGGAATAACAGGAAAAGTTGGTAGATGGATCTATAATTTCCTAACGAGTAGAACACAAAGAGTAGTAGTCAACAGAGTAAAGTCTGAGGCGGCTACAGTGAAAAGCTCTGTTCCACAAGGCACAGTACTCACTCCCATCCTGTTCCTCATCCTCATATCGGACATAGACAGGGATATAAGCCACAGTGCCGTGTCTTCCTTTGCAGATGACACCCGAATTTACATGACAGTGTCCACCGTTGAAGACACTGCAAGACTCCAAGCAGACATAAACCAAATCTTTAAATGGGCTGTAGAAAACAATATGAAGTTCAATGATGAGAAATTTCAATTACTCAGATATGGAAAACGTAAGGAAATTAAAATCTCATCGGAGTACAAAACAAATTCCAACCACTCAATAGAGCGAAAAACTAATGTCAAAGACCTGGGAGTGATCATGTCAGAGGATTTCACCTTCAAGGACCATAACACCGTAGCAATTGCATCTGCTAGAAAAGTGACAGGATGGATAATGAGAACCTTCAAAACCAGGGATGCCAAGCCTATGTTGACACTTTTCAGGTTGCTTGTTCTATCTAGGCTGGAATATTGCCGCACACTAACTCTACCTTTCAAGGCAGGTGAAATTGCTGACCTAGAAAATGTGCAGAGAACCTTCACGGCACGCATAACTGCGATAAACCACCTCAATTACTGGGAACGCTTGAAGTTCCTAAACCTGTACTCCCTAGAACGCAGGCGGGAGAGATACATTATTATATACATACATATGGAAAATTCTCGAGGGATTAGTACAAAACTTGCACACGAGTCACTCCCTACGAAAGCAAAAGACTCGGCAGGGGTGCCACTAGCACGTTGAGAGACAACACAATAAGTGTCAGGGGCCCAAGACTGTTCAACTGCCTTCCAGCATACATCAGGGGGATTACCAACAAACCCCTGGCTGTCTTCAAGCAGGCACTGGACAGGCACCTAAAGTCGGTACCTGACCGGCCAGGCTGTGGTTCGTATGTTGGACTGCGTGTGGCCAGCAGTAACAGCCTGGTTGATCAGGCTCTGATCCAACATGAGGCCTGGTCACACACCGGGCCGCAGGGGCGTTGACCCCTGGAACTCTCTCCAGGCTAACTGGGGCAGCAGTAAGTGAGTGGTGCACTGAGGAGTCTGTGGAGACAAAAGAACTTTGTCCGTGGAAGCAAAGAGGGGAATTTATGAGAGTATAGTTATATCAATGCTCTTATATGGATGTAAGGTATGGGTGGTGAATGTTGCAACAAGGAGAAGGCTGGAGGCAGTGGAAATGTCGTGTCTGAGGGCAATGTGTGGTGTGAATATAATGCAGAGAATTCGTAGTTTGGCAATTAGGAGGAGGTGCAGGATTACCAAAACTATTTATTCAGAGGGCTGAGGAGGGGTTGTTGAGGTGATTCGGACATGTAGAAAGGATGGAACAAAATAGAATAACTTCAAGAGTATAAATCTGTAGTGGAGGGAAGGCGGTGGTCAGCCTAGGAAAGGTTGGTGGGAGGGGGTAAAGAAGGTTTTGTATGCGAGGGGCTTGGTGAGCGTGTTAGGAGCGAATGGTGACAAATGGATTTTAGGACTTGACATGCTGTTGGAGTGTAAGCAAGGTAACATTTATGAAGGGATTCAGGGAAACCGGCAGGCCGGACTTGAGTCCTGGAGATGGGAAGTACAGTGCTGGCACTCTGAAGGAGGGATGTTAATGTTGCAGTTTTATAACTGTAGTGTAAGTGCGCATCTGGCAAGACATTGATGGAGTGAATGATGGTGAAATTTTTTCTTTTTCAGGCCACCCTACCTTGGGGGGAAACGGCCGATGTGTTTAATAAAAATAAATAAATGTCGTGCCGAATAGGTAAAATTGGTCAATTATCAAGAACTCATTTAAAATTAAGTCCTTTCTAAAAAATTTCCCTTATACGTTTAAAGATGTATGTTTTTCATTTATGTTAATGTAAAAATTAATAATTTTGTACCAAAAGAACCTTAGAAAACTTACCTAACCTTATAACAGGAGCAGTTTAATTTAGCATAATCCAACTTAATATGTTTTAGATAAGATTACAATAATTTGATAAACAAACCTTTTCGGCATGGTGGTCTGGTGGCTAAAGCTCTCGCTTCACACGGCGAGGGCCTGGGTTCGATTCCCAGCCAGGGCAGAAACATTGGGTGTGTTTCTTTACACCTGTTGTCTATGTTCCCCATCAGTAAAATGGGTACCTGGGTGTTAGTCGACTGGTGTGAGTTGCATCCTAGGACACTGACCTAATCTGCCCGAAATGCTCAGGATAACAAGGGACTTTCTATATAGTAGTATGTCACTGATGTCAGCTAGGCCTGTATATCATGTACATGTACTTGTAGTAAAATAAAGATATTATTATTATTATATATATATACAGTGGACCCTCGCTATTCGAACACTCCAAAACTCACCTTCATTCCAGAATGCTGTACAAGTGCTGTTACCAAACAAATTTATTCCCATAAGGAATGATGTAAATTAGGTTAGATCATTTCAGACCCCCAAAAATACACTTATAAAAGCACTTACAATAATAAACTTACATAAAAGGGTGAGTTTTGGAGTGTTCAAATAGCGAGGGTCCACTGTACAGTGGACCCCCGAGTAACGAGAATAATTCATTCAAGAAGGCTGCTCAAGTGCCATTACCAAACAAATTTTTGCCCTTAAGGAATAATGTCAAGTAGGTTAGTCCATTTCAGACCCCCAAAAATACACTTACAAAAATACTTACAATATTATACCTACATAGTTGTACGATTTCCGAGGTGCTCGTAACTTGGGGTCCACTGTGTATATACAGTGGACCCTCGGTTAACGAATACCCCGGAAATCGTGCAATTATGTAAGTATAATTTTGTAAGTTCTTGTGGAAGTGTATTTTTGGGGGTCTGAAATAGACTAACCTACGTGAAATTTTTCTTTAAGGGAGTAAATTCGTTCGGTAATGGCACTTGAGCAGACTTCAGGAGTGAAGTTTTTACGAAACTCGGGGGTCCAACTATTGGAGGATAGATGGGCTAGTGAGAGTGTAGGCAATGGGGTCGAAAATGTATGGGGTAGATTTAAAAATGTAGTGTTAGAGTGTTCAGCAGAAGTTTGTGGTTACAGGCGAGTGGGTGCGGGAGGGAAGAGGAGCGATTGGTGGAATGATGATGTAAAGAGAGTAGTAAGGGAGAAAAAGTTAGCATATGAGAGGTTTTTACAAAGTAGAAGTGATGCAAGGAGGGAAGAGTATATGGAGAGAAAAAGAGAGGTTAAAAGAGTGGTGAAGCAATGTAAAAGAGAGCAGATGAGAGAGTGGGTGAGATGTTATCAGCAAATTTTGTTGAAAATAAGAAAAAGTTTTGGAATGAGATTAATAAGTTGAGGAAGCCTAGAGAACAAATGGATTTGACAGTTAAAAATAGGAGAGGAGAGTTATTAAATGGAGAGTTAGAGGTATCGGGAAGATGGAGAGAATATTTTGAGGATTTGTTAAATGTTGATGAAGACAGGGAAGCTGTGATTTCGTGTGTAGGGCAAGGAGGAATAACATCTTGTAGGAGTGTGGAAGAGCCAGTTGTGGGTGTAGGGAAGTTCGTGAGGCAGTGGGTAGAATGAAAGGGGTAAGGCAGCTGGGATTGATGGGATAAAGATAGAAATGTTAAAAGCAGGTGGGGATATAATTTTGGAGTGGTTGGTGCTATTATTTAATAAATGTATGGAAGAGGGTAAGGTACCTAGGGATTGGCAGAGAGCGTGTATTGTTCCTTTGTATAAAGGCAAAGGGGACAAAAGAGAGTGCAAAAATTATAGGGGAATAAGTCTGTTGAGTGTACCTGGTAAAGTGTATGGTAGAGTTATTATTGAAAGAATTAAGAGTAAAACAGAAAGCAGGATAGCAGATGAACAAGGGGCTTTAGGAAAGGTAGGGGTGTGTAGACCAAGTGTTTACAGTGAAACATATAGGTGAACAGTATTTGGATAAGGGTAAAGATGTTTTTGTGGCATTTATGGATTTGGAAAAGGCGTATGATAGGGTAGATAGGGGGCAATGTGGCAGATGTTGCAGGTGTATGGAATAGGAGGAAGGTTACTGAAAGCAGTGAAGAGTTTTTATGAGGATAGTGAGGCTCAGGTTAGAGTGTGTAGGAGGGAAGGGACTATTTCCCAGTAAAAGTGGGCCTTAGACAAGGATGTGTGATGTCACCGTGGTTGTTCAATATATTTATAGATGGGGTTGTAAGAGAAGTGAATGCGAGGGTCTTGGCAAGAGGTGTTGGGCTAAAAGATAAAGAAGCAAATACAAAGTGGGAGTTGTCACAGTTGCTTTTTGCTGATGACACTGTGCTTTGGGAGATTCTGAAGAGAAGCTGCAGAGATTGGTGGATGAATTTGGTAGGGTGTGTAAAAGAAGAAAATTGAAAGTGAATATAGGAAAGAGTAAGGTGATGAGGATAACAAAAGAATAGGTGACGAAAGATTGGATATCAGATTGGAGGGAGAGAGTATGGAGGAGGTGAATGTATTCAGATATTTGGGAGTGGACATGTCGGCGGATGGGTCTATGAAGGATGAGGTGAATCATAGAATTGATGAGGGGAAAAGGGTGAGTGGAGCACTTCGGAGTCTGTGGAGACAAAGAACCTTGTCCATGGAAGTAAAGAGGGAATGTATGAGAGTATAGTTATACCAACGCTCTTATATGGGTGTGAAGCATGGGTGATGAATGTTGCAACGAGGAGAAGGCTGGAGGCAGTGGAGATGTCATGTCTGAGGTCAATGTGTGGTGTGAATATAATGCAGAGAATTCGGAGTTTGGAAATTAGGAGGAGGTGCGGATCACCAAAACGATTGTCCAGAGAGCTGAGGAGGGGTTGTTGAGGTGGTTTGGACATGTAGAGAGAATGGAACGAGACAGAGTGACTTCGAGAGTGTATAAATCTGTAGTGGAGGGAAGGCGGGGTAGGGGTCGGCCTAGGAAAGGTTGGAGGGAGGGGTAAAGGAAGTTTTGTGTGCGAGGGCTTGGACTTCCAGCAAGCATGTGTGAGCGTATTTGATAGGAGTGAATGGAGGCATATGGTTTTTAATACTTGACGTGCTGTTGGAGTGTGAGCAAAGTAACATTTATGAAGGATTCAGGAAACCGGCAGGCCGGACTTGAGTTCTGGAGATGGGAAGTACAGTGCCGGCACTCTGAAGGAGGGGTGTTAATGTTGCAGTTTTATAACTGTAGTGTAAAGCACCCTTCTGGCAAGACAGTGATGGAGTGAATGATGATGAAAGTTTTTCTTTTTCGGGCCACCCTGCCTTGGTGGGAATCGGCCGATGTGTTAAAAAAAAAAAAAAAAAATATATATATATATATATATAAAATTTATTTCAAGATACAATACATTGTCAAAATACATTAACAAGAATACAATAGTGAGTAAAACAACATAGATGACAACTCAGAGCTACATGTCAAATACTTCGTCCAGCTCCTCGGTAGTGGGCCACGTGCCCAGAATACTGCAGGCATTTTCCCTCTGGATCGCAACACTGAGTCTCTGAAAGAGGAAGCTGGTCGCCCTGTGGTCCTTAGTTTCTATGATGAGTTTTCTACCCAGCTCCTTGAGAAACTTTAGAGCACACTTGCCCCATGCATACATACATACAGTGGACCCCTGAGTAACGAACACCCTGGAAATCGTACAACTATGTAAGTATAATATTGTAAGTGCTTTTGTAAGTGTATTTTTGGGGGTCTGAAATGGAGTAACCTACTTTAAATGTTTTCTTAAGGGAGTAAATTCGATCGGTAATGGCACTTGAGCAGGCTTCTGGAATGAAGTTTTTACGTTACTCGGGGGTCCACTGTATATATATATATATATACAGTGGTACCTCGAGTTACGATGGTCCCCAAAATCGCCCTTTTATGTAAGTTTATTTTTTTAAATGCTTTTGTAAGTATATTTTTGGGGGTGTAAAAGGACTAGTCTATTTTACATTATTCCTTATGGGGATAAATTCGTTTGGTAATGGCACTTGAACAGCATTCTCGAACGAAAAAATATCGTAACTCGAGGTACCACTGTATATATATTATACAGTGGACCCCCGGATTACGTACTGCTCCAAACTCAAATAATTATGTAAGTGTATTTTTGTAAGTGCTTTTGTAAGTGTATTTTTGGGGGTCTGAAATGGACTAATCTAATTTACATAATTCCTTATGGTAACAAATTCGTTCGGTAACGGCACTTGAACAGCATTCTGGAACGAAATAATCACGTAATCCAGGGGTCCACTGTATATATATATACAGTGGACACCCGGTTTTCGTGATTTTTTTGTTCCAGAATGCTGTTCAAGTGCCATTACCAAACAAATTTATCCTCATAAGGAATAATGTAAAGTAGACTAGTCCTTTTAGACCCCCAAAGATACATTTACAAAAGCATTTAAAAAAATACACATACATAAAAGGGCGAGTTTGGAGCAGGACGAACACCGGGGGTCCACTGTATATACAGTGGTCCCCCGAGTAACGAAAAAACTTCATCCCAGAAGCCTGCTCAGCCCATTACGAACAATTTACTCCCTTAAGGAATGATGTCACGAGGTTGTCTATTTCAGACCCCCAAAAATACACTTCCACAAGCACTTACAATATTATACTTACATAATTGTACGATTTCTGGGGTGTTCGTTAGCCGGGGGTTCACTGTATTATAGTATATACAGTGGTCCCTCGGTTTTCGCCGAAAATTCGTTCCAGAATGCTGCTCAGTGCCATTACCGAACAATTTACTTCCTTAAGAAATAATGTCACGTAGGTTAGTCTATTTCAGACCCCCCAAAAATACACTTGCAACAGCACTTACAAAAATACACTTACATAAATGTTCGAGTTTGGAGATGCACGAAAACCGAGGGACCACTGTACAGTGGACCCCCGGTTAACGGCCTGCTCCAAACACTAACAATTATATAAGTGTATTTTTGTAAGTGCTTTTGTAAGTGTATGTTTTGGGGTCCAAAAGGACTAATCTAATTTACATTATTCCTTATGTTAATAAATTTGTTCTGTAACGACACTTGAACAGCATTCTGGAACGAATTATGGCCGTTAACCAGGGGTCCACTGTATATGTATATACAGTGGTCCCTCGGTTTTCGTGCATCTCCAAACTTGAACATTTATGTAAGTGTATTTTCATAAGTGCTGTTGCAAGTGTATTTTTGGGGGTCTGAAATAGACTAACCTATGACATTATTTCTTAAGGAAGTAAATTTGTTCGGTAATGGCACTTGAGCAGCATTCTGGAACGAATTTTCGGCGAAAACCGAGGGACCACTGTATATACAGTGGACTCTCGCCTAACGAGCACCCCAGAAATCGTACAATTATGTAAGTATAATATTGTAAGTGCTTGTGGAAGTGTATTTTTTGGGGGTCTGAAATAGACTAACCTATGTGACATTATTTCTTAAGGAAGTAAATTCTTTCGGTAATGGCACTTGAGTAGGCTTCTGGAATGAATTTTGCTCGTTAGGCGGGGATCCACTGTATACGTAATTTTATTTCTTTTACAGGGAAGCCCTCTAGAAATTATTACATACTACAAGAGGAATGGGAGGTAACGTTTAACTATGGAAAGGTAGTCCCACTGCCTTGCATCAAGTCGAGAGGTGGGGGCCAGGAGCCAAGACTCGACCCCTGCAACCACATCTAGGTAAGTACCAGCATCAGGCCAGACCCTTTTAAGGGTTGCTAGTAAACTCAATTTTTTTTTTTTTGGAAATAATGAAACAAGGTCTTCATTGATTGATAAATTTTATACCACATATAGCACTTTACAAATACAGTACAAGGACTTTTAGTGTACAGGGTTAGGTTTATAATGGCCTAAGATACAAAGTTGGAGGTGACAGAGGCAGTAATGACCGAGATTTCACCTCTGAAATGTCAATTCAACTTTTATCTTTCAGTGTATAATCGTTATGAGACAGAATTTGCAAGCAAATTACCAGATATTAATGAGGTCTTTGAGCATTGAATAAAATACAAATAATGCCGTATCAAAGGCAAGAAGGCCAACTTTCATGTATTTTTTTAACGTTGATGCACCATGGGTAAATGCAACTCAAAATATAAAAACCTTAAACTATATAAATAATATTACTCAGTCGGGGAAAAACATGACTTCTTAAAGCAAATCCTAATACCTAAGATACAAGATAGACTTTATACATTTCTATAAAAGTAAATAAAGAGGGAAAGGAGCAGAGATAGAATGGATTAAAGCTGGTGAATATAGTACTATTAGTGGTTATTAACAAATCTAAAATACATTTTTTTTACTATAACTTGTGAGTAGCAGCCATGAAGCTGGAGAGTTCCAAGCAGGGATTGCCTATAATGGAGGAAATAGTTGCTTTAAGTCACCTCCCAGCAACACTTCTCGTTCCACCAAGCCCATAAGGGTATCTTGAATACATGTAATACTTTCAGAAGTATGAGTTAATTATGCACATGACGTTATCATGTGGACTGATTAATAACCATAAACTAGCGGACTGTTCTACTCCAAGGAGACCCAAAATATGATTGTAGCCTTAGTGAACATGTCGTTCTTAATGACTGGTGGTTATACACTGAATGCACTGCAGCATTAATGTATAGCCTATAATGAGAAGACCTGAAGGTTATCAGTAGTCATGGCAAGCTTGCTACACCAACTAGCACCCATTCAGTATTTAACAGATTTCTTTCATATATAAAACATGTTATTTTTTAATTTGATCCATATGAATTTTGTGTGTGTTGATATACATGTGTACGCAACATAACTGCAATCAAAGTTAATAAAATTTCAAGTGCTTTCATGAACTTTCAATCACTCTAGAGACTACAAAAGCACTTAAAATTTTATTGCCTTTCACTGTAGTTATATTTCATAGTAAGACATCACTTGTTTCTTGTGAGCGACTGACTGATTATTATATATGACTGCAAGTAGGAGATAACATCACAACTGAGGTACATTAATAACTATACAATATGTGAGAATGTTAGCACTGCCGTTGTCCTTCATCTTGATACCAGCACCGTCTTTGATCACTATAGAATTTCCAGTTAATTTTATAATTTGTTTTTCCTATTCATTTTAGTATCAATCAAATAAGAGTATTTCCGAGTGGGCTGAGGGCAGGTAAAGTATAAACCGGTGCGTTGTTTGGCAAATTACCCAAGAAACAAGTTAAAATTTTATACATTAAACCAAACTTTATTACAATCAATACTAAGTGCTAAACTGACTTTAATAAGTAAAATATTTTGCAAAATAATTCATGTAGTGACTTATAGAATGTAAATTTCTTGAATGATATTTGACTGTCCCTTAAAAACTAAGATTAACTTTTACATAGGGAGGGTCTACCTATACTGAAGTACTATATACAGAACTACCATACGTAGTTTTTCGTGGCATTTTATAACGCAGCTCAGATGACGGTGCCTCTCCTACTAGCAGTGTTAGTGTCATTCATTTAGGATATAGTTTAGCACAATAGTAACTAGCACATTCTGCAGTAAAGCTACTTTCGTAGTATTAATATCTATTTTGGAGTGCAGAACACACTGCTATAACACAGTAATGATAAAAATTTCCTTGTCTGTCTACATCTGTAAGCATTCGTTTGGCTCAAACTATACGATACTAACCTTTGGAAAGACAGATCTCTGAGAAGACTATAGTGATGCACAGCACCGGATTAAGATTTTGTAGGCCTCTTGGCTCCAGGTACTGTTAGGACCCTGGGCTCCAGGTACTGTTAGGACCCTGGGCTCCAGGTACTGTTAGGACCCTGGGCTCCAGGTACTGTCAGGACCCTGGGCTCATATTTTCAAAATGGAAAAAAAGTTAAATATTAAATATATTTTTACAAGGTTAACCACAAAATTCAAACATTTACTTTGCATAATTTCTCTGGAGGCCCCAGGGCTGCAGCCCGTAAAACCCAAGCCTTAATCCGGCCCTGGTGAAGCATTACACCTTGAGGATTATAACCGCTAAATGGTCAGTATTGGTGCATATATCTGCACAATGAATTACACAATTTTGCAAGTCCCAAACTTGAGATACTAAAATAACCAATTAAGGCAATTATTTCTTCTGACTGGGGGCAATGTAGCACTGTATGTCCCCACATGGGTTTACAGCTTTATTTTTAAATATAATCTGACTGGGGGAGGCCAAATCATAACAAGATTCTCAATCTCTTGCACATAGTCCACAAGAGGAGCAGAAGTCGTGTGAATTAAGCCGGTCCTTATTATAAAGGGATTTACTCTCTGCTCCACATCCACACGAGGTTGTGTATCAGGGTCCAGTGCTATCACATACTTTCTTAAAAATCACAATCAACACTCGCACGTCAACAAAACCAGGGATTTACAGCAGCAGATCTGAAAAGGTGAGAATGTAAAATTAAAAAAAATATTTTTTTTTCTGAAAATAAAATGAAACTTTACAAGCTTAACACTAAACTCTTATTTAATATGTAATTTAAATAATTTTATTTCCATGTAAATAAACTTTAGTTAATATCTAAATTGTTTAATGTTATTTACCCCTCTTACATAATTATTATTATAATCAAATAGAAGCGCTAAACCACAGGGGTTATACAGCTACCCCTCTTACAAAAATGTTAAATATACTTTTTTTTTTTTATCATGTCAGCCGTTTCCCACCGAGGCAGTGTGACCCAAAACGAAAGAAAAAAACTTTCATCGTAATTCAATACTTTCACCTCATTCATACATAATCACTGTCTTTGCAAAGGCGCTCAAATATGACACTTTAGATGTCACTTCAAACTCACATATGCAAAATAACTACAGTGAAGAAATTTTGAGGACTCATTTCTCACATTATTAAGGAACAGTAAAAATACACAAACGAAAGATATACAAGGCTAAGATTTTACCTCACATACAATGCCGAGTTAGTTACCATTTTGTCCTAGGCACATGTCGATTAGACACTAGGCCTGTTGTATATATGTGTGTGTGTGTGTATGTGTGTACGAAACACTTCGAAATGTTTCGGCCCCGCCGGGAATTGAACCCGGGCCCTCCGTGCGTGAAGCAAGAGCGCTAGCCACCATGCCATCGGGGCGTGTAGAGTGTGCGAGTATGTGAGGTGATATTTCTTCTTCTTTCAACAAACCAGCCATTTCCCACCGAGGTGGGGCGGGGTGGCCCAAAAAGAAAAACATAAGTTTCTCCTTTTACATTTAGTAATGTGTACAGGAAAAGGGGGTTACTAGCCCCTTGCTCCCGGCATTTTAGTCGCCTCTTACGACATGCATGGCTTACAGAGGAAGAATTATGTTCCACTTCCCCATGGAGGTGAGGTGATATCTCAGCCTTAAAAGACTTCTCTTATTTTTACTATTACTTGATTATATGAGAACCACTTATTTTTCACTGGTTATTTGGCATATTGTGATATCACCTGTTTACTGTGACCTTATTGCACACTATTTATATATCCACAATACAAAGTTTGGAATGTTAGTTCATACCTGGGACCGTGCTAGTATTCTCTTGATTCTGCTTCTTGTTCAGATTCTGCTCAAATGCTATGAAGGGCGACGGTGGATTGCTATTAACAGCATCTTCATTACTGAGTTTGGTTTGGCCTAGGTCTATGATCTGCTCAAAGTTTGAGGCTGCTGAAGTGATGCTAGTGGTGGACATGAGGGAAGAGTTGAGGGGGTCTAAAGAACCTAGAAGATTGTCCCTGTTGAAAAAAAAAAAAGATTTTATTTGTAATAGCATAAAAATGTTATGAATAATAAGTACAGATGATCCTTGACTTACAGTTGGGTTATGCTCTGATGACCCCATTGTAAGTCGAATCTGAATATACAGTGGAACCTCGGTACTAGAACAACTCCCTACTTCGAACGCTTTCAGTAAAAAAAATCGCTCGCTAGTCGACCGTTTGTTTGGCACTCAACCAAACACGACCTGCCAGAACTTCGATGTAAACTATTTCGTGTTTCTTCGCATATTTTGGTGTTTTTTATATTATTTGTACAAATAAGTCACCATGGGGCCTACTAAGATTAGTGATAACAGCCAACCAAAAAGAAAATTGGTTGGGAAAAATTTGTTCGGTACTCAAACAGATCGGCACTCAAACAGCCTTCTGGAACGAATTAAGTTCGTGGTTCCACTGTATGATATGATAAATAAGTATACAAAAAACTGGTTATAATTATAGCCTTAATTTTTAAAAGGGTGGAGGTGTAAGCCAGTGAAAGGCCTCGGTCAGATGACCAAAAGCTCCAGTTGTGGGTCATCATATGACTAAGACCCGCATCAGGAAACACTTGTCCTCTTTCCTGGCAAACGTACTTAACCTATATAAATAAGTACTGTCACTAAATAAGTAAATGAACAAATAGTGGTACCTCGACTTACGATGGTCCCCAAACTCACCCTTTTATGTAAGTTTATTTTTTTAAATGCTTTTGTAAGTGTAATTTTGAGGGTCTAAAAGGACTAATCTATTTTACAACATTTCTTAAGGAGATAAATTCGTTTGGTAATGGCACTTGAACAGCATTCTGGAATGAAAAAATATCGTAAGTCGAGGTACCACTGTATTTACTGTAACTAAATACCATTATTGAAAAGTAAGTAAATGAATAAAGTTTATCCTATCAATAAATGGTTGGCTCACGAAATCGTAATGACACGATTGCAAACAAACCATACCACGGGTGGGGTTCGAACCCGCGGTCAGAGTCTCAAAACTCTAGATCGTCGCGTAAGCCACTAGGCCAGCTAGCTTCAATAAGATTCATCCAACTAGGTATATTTCTACACCATAGGAAGGTTAGCATAGGCACAACTGTGTCCACAAATGCAAGTTTTTACAGATGAATCTCCCGCTAGCATGGCCGTGACGAACTCTAGCTCAAGTCCCCCTCAAAGCCGTCCACATGACTCACGAAATCGTAATGACACGATTGCAAACAAACCATACCACGGGTGGGGTTCGAACCCCACCCGTGGTATGGTTAATAAATGGTTGGATGAGTGAGGTTGTGTTTGGCAGCAAACACAGCCTTATGGACCATTGTAAAGCATCGTAAAGCAAAGAGCACCTGTGCAGTAAACCCTCAATTTAATGAACTTCAGAAATACGGGACAAAATCTGCTGGGTTATGTGATTCAGAAACACTGGACAAGCTTCACTGGTTACAGAATTGTCCACTACTCTTACGATCACTGCAAAACGGTCTCGTCTCTTATCAACCACAACTGTCATCAAATAGAAGGTTTACTGTAAATTTTAAAAACATTAGAAACAAGATAACATATTTTAGAGAAATATACAAATTTTTGAGCTCTCCTAATTTAAGTTGGGAGTCCCCTCAGGGTGGGTGCCTTGAAGGGCTCGTGATCCAAGGAAATGGAGATGTTATCCCTATCCACAGGTCAAGCATGCTTACCTCGCATTCTCTAGAATTTACAATTTAATAATAATAACAACATGATACATTACAGTGCTCTCAAAAATAAACCACCTTCATACATCTACCTTTGATGAGTTTCGAGTTTTACTATACTCGGAGCCCGGCCATGGGCCAGGCTCATTGTGAATTTTGTCCCCAAGATGCTACCCACACCAGTCAGCTAACACCCAGGTACCTATTTTACTGCTAGGTGAACAGGGACAGCAGGTATCTTAAGGAAACACGTCCTAATACAGTGGACCCCCAAAAATCGGCCTTAATCCGTTCCGGGAGCTAGGCCTAAAATCAAACTGGCCGATTTTTGAACCCTTATTTCCCATAAGAAATAATGTAAATACAATTAATCCGTTCCACCCAAAAATATTCACCAAAAATTCATTTTTTTTTAAAGAATAAATACTATAGTTTTACATGCAGAAAACAATGAGAAATAAATATAAAGCACTAATTTTAATTGATAAATGAACAGTTAAATCAGTTTTACCTTTATTGACGATTCTTGTTGGCATATGAGAGAGGCAGGAGTTTGTTTGGAGGCAGGACAAGATAGTCCTTCAATATGACAAAAATATCAACCCTACAGCTTATTTATCTAGCACAATTCATCTAATATGACATAATAAACAATATTAATAACACAGAAACATGATATAAACTCTAGAATGAATAAAACATGTCATTACGAGTGTAAGGACTGGTGGAGGTGGTGGTGTTGTTGGGTGTAAGGGCCACTGACTATAAGCCGTGGTGGTGGTCGGCTGCAGCAGAAAGCCACCACCACTATTCACACAAACAACTGTACATAATTTATAAATAAGAAATATTTACACTTTAATTTATAAATAAGAAATATTCACACTTATATAAATAAGAAATATTTACACTTACCTTGGAGGAGATGTTGGCAGAGGGCGGCTCTGGTCTCAGAGCCCCTATATTCCTCAAACAAACAATGGAGGAGTTAAGTTTCATGTCGTCATTTTTCTATCGATTAATGGCTTAACTTACGTGCTACACTGTTAATGCTACACTTTATCGCTGGCTGGTGCTATAGCCTTTATTGACTTGTGCTGCTTTAGAATCGTACATATTGTAGAATCACTGAAGAAGGCACATTCTCCCCTCTCTTCCTCCTCCACTCTGGTACTTTGCTACAATTTCTTTCTTCAATTCTATCGTGTTTGTCACTTTCTTTGCCAAAGGGCTGCCCCTACGAAGTTTCTTTGGGCCCATGGTGGCTTATTTCACAGTCACAATCAATAAACAAGCACTAAACACAATGAATTTATTGTGATAAACAAAGCTAGACTGGCTCAAGACGCCTGTTCGGTGAGGGGCGCAAGTGCGGGGCAGGCGGACAGGTCTGGGACATGGGCCGATAATCGGGGAAACGGCCAATAATCGGGCAAAAATTGGGCCGAAAAAAACCAATCGATAATCGAGCCGGCCGATAATCAGACCAGCCGATTTCCGGGGGTCCACTGTATTTACATTCATACCGGGGATCGAACCATGGACCTCAATGTGTGACCTGAGTGTGCTACTAATTGACCTACAGGACACCTTGACAGCATCCCTGTCACAAGGCCAAAAAGGTAACCAAGTCTTGCTGAGAAAATTATTCAGGTTTTACAGTGACCAGGGAATAGTCCAGACCTCAATCCTATTAAGAATATCTGGAATATTATGAAAATGGAATCCTGTCACATTTCAACCATGTTGTACCTCCAGAAGATCAAGGACATTTGGATCAACCAGTTATTCAGTAATCTGAGTGGTTTATTTTGTGGGCACTCTATGTACGTATTATTAATTACATTAGTAATACAGTCTCTTCTAACTTAACGACGGAGATAGGGGCCTAAGACCCCGTCAGTAAACGATTTCATCGCTAATCAAGGAATCACCCCTTACTGACCCTTCAAAAAGTGTCAAAACCCAAAATTAAAATATTCAGTTTTATGTTTGCTGGGAAATTCCTTTCAATCTGTGTATTATTAACGGTAATACAACATGAAATAGGTCAATGACTTACTACCGAGATATTCCAGGAAACACCTGCATAGCTGATTACTTTGGATTTTTTTTTTTTTAAAATCACACTTTTTTCAGTGTTTGCATAGAGTAAGAGTGATCTTCTATAGTTACCCTACATGCACGTAACGTTTTCTCGGTCATTTTTTTTTTCATCCTCCGCCCTCCACCCTTCATTACCTGTCTATATAATGTCAGTTTTTATCATACTTCTATGTTATTTATGTTATACTGTACCTAATATTCTGGAATAAATATGATAGGTAATATTTATTGATAGTAATATTATAATTATACAATATTTTATATTGCTGTAGCTCTGCCCACTTTGTAATGATGCCAGATGCTGAATTAAATATGTATACATATTAGAAAAAAAATAAAAATGAAACTCCAACTTGATAACTTTATTTTAATTTGCATAACTCTTATACAGTGGTCCCCCGAGTAACGAACACCCCGGAAATCATACAATTATGTAAGTATAATATTGTAAGTGCTTGTGGAAGTGTATTTGGGGGCCTGAAATAGACTAACCTACGTGACATTATTCCTTAAGGGAGTAAATTCGTTTGGTAATGGCACTTGAGCAGGCTTCTGGGATGAAGTTTTTTCGTTACTCGGGGGAACACTGTATATGTATTAAAGAAAACAATAAAAAGGTAAAATACACATACAACGAGTTAAGCTTACAGAAAAATAAATTAAATTCACCATCTAACATCGTTACGAAGTGGGAGGAGCTAAATGAGAGAGGGAGAGGCGAGCAGTAGCATTCAGTGTCTGGTGAGTTGTGTTGGGTGTTAGCCGTGGCGCTAATAAAATGTTGTGTAATTACACTAATATTAGTAATAAAGGTTATCTATCTATTACATTTATTCCAAATTTATATCAGAAACACAATAAATACCCTAGAACTGTAATAAAGATGCTGAAATGAATAATATATGCCATATTATATGAGTGGGATTAGATACATTGTTTACATCAGGGGAAAAATGCCTAGATCACTCTTGTCATAAGAAAAAACGCAAAAATAGCTTTTATTATTATTATTTATAATAATTTACAATAATTAATAATAATATTGATGATAATAATAACAATCGCTCTGGAGTGCTTAATGTTAGCTACCAAACCTATACAGCGCCCCAGAGTGATTATTAATTATAGTATTTTATTATTATTATTATTATTATTATTATTATTATTATTATTATTATATATTATTATTATTATTATTATTATCACCATCAACATACCTTGTTCACTGAGTATAATAATTTCTTAAGCTGCCATGAAACAAAATGTAAACACACAGACGAACACCAGCTGATCCCTTGACTGTGTACTTTAAGTAAGTTTATTCAGGCATACACAAATACAGTTACATAGATTATCATACATAGCAGCATATGTGTAGAGAACCCAGGATAACCCAAAAAAGTCAGAGTGACTTATTTCCAGTGTACTTCTTCCATTTTCCTCTTCCAAGTGCTGCTGCACGTCTATTGTGCACCCCATAGTACAAGATAGAGTTATAAGTGCAGCAGCACTTGGAAGAGGAAAAACAACAAGAGGAAAATGAAAGAAGTACAAAACAAATTCACCGTATAAAGGGATCAGCTGGTTTGTTCGTCTGTGTGTTTACATTCTGTCTCTCTCATGGCAGCTTAATTAAGAAATGATTAAACTCAGTGAACAAGGTATATTGATGGTGATAATAATAATTATTATTTATTTTTATTAACACATCGGCCGATTCCCACCAAGGAAGGGTGGCCCGAAAAAGAAAAACTTTCATCATCATTCACTCCATCACTGTCTTGCCAGAGGGGTGCTTTACACTACAGTTATAAAACTGCAACGTTAACACCCCTCCTTCAGAGTGCAGACACTGTACTTCCCATCTCCAGGACTCAAGTCCGGCCTGCCGGTTTCCCTGAATCCCTTCATAAATGTTACTTTGCTCAGACTCCAACAGCACGTCAAGTATTAAAAACCATTGGTCTCCATTCACTCCTATCAAATACGCTCACACATGCTTGCTGGAAGTCCAAGCCCCTCGCACACAAAACCTCTTTTACCCCCTCTTTCCAACCTTTCCTAGGCCGACCCCTACCCCGCCTTCCCTCCACTACAGATTTATACACTCTCGAAGTTATTCTGTCTCGTTCCATTTTCTCTACATGTCCGAACCACCTCAACAACCCCTCCTCAGCTCTCTGGATAATAGTTTTGGTAATCCCGCACCTCCTCCTAATTTCCAAACTCCGAATTCTCTGCATTATATTCACACCACACATTGACCTCAGACATGACATCTCCACTGCCTCCAGCCTTCTCCTCGTTGCAACATTCATCACCCATGCTTCACACCCATATAAGAGTGTTGGTATAACTATACTCTCATACATTCCCTTCTTTTCTTCCATGGACAAAGTTCTTTGTCTCCACAGACTCCAAAGTGCTCCACTCACCCTTTTTCCCTCATCAATTCTATGATTCACCTCATCCTTCATAGACCCATCTGCTGACATGTCCACTCCCAAATATCTGAATACATTCACCTCCTCCATACTCTCTCCCTCCAATCTGATATCCAATCTTTCGTCACCTAATCTTTTTGTTATCCTCATCACCTTACTCTTTCTTATATTCACTTTCAATTTTCTTCTTTTACACACCCTACCAAATTCATCCACCAACCTCTGCAACTTCTCTTCAGAATCTCCCAAAAGCACAGTGTCATCAGCAAAAAGCAACTGTGACAACTCCAACTTTGTATTTGATTCTTTATCTTTTAACCCCACACCTCTTGCCAAGACCCTCACATTCACTTCTCTTACAACCCCATCTATAAATATATTGAACAACCATAGTGACATCACACATCCTTGTCTAAGGCCCACTTTTACTGGGAAATAGTCCCCTCCCTCCTACACACTCTAACCTGAGCCTCACTATCCTCATAAAAACTCTTCACTGCTTTCAGTAACCTACCTCCTATTCCATACACCTGCAACATCTGCCACATTGCCCCCCTATCCACCCTATCATACGCCTTTTCCAAATCCATAAATGCCACAAAAACCTCTTTACCCTTATCCAAATACTGTTCACCTATATGTTTCACTGTAAACACTTGGTCTACACACCCCCTACCTTTCCTAAAGCCCCCTTGTTCATCTGCTATCCTGCTTTCTGTCTTACTCTTAATTCTTGCAATAATAACTCTACCATAATAATAATAATAATAATAATAATAATAATAATAATAATAATAATCAATGAAGATTAAGATTTATTTATTGTAATAATAATCGCTCTGGAGTGCTTTAAAATGTCAGCTACGAAACCTATACAAGTGCTGCTGCACTTCTATCTTGTACTATGGGGTACACAATCAAGTTAAAATTTGTACAAATATGTGGTCTTGGAGACTTTAAAAGCTAGTGTACTGAGTGGCTGTAAGAAGGAGAATGAGATGCGTGACCCAAGTTCTCATGCGGCATACAATTTTTTTTTTTAACTCGGAGAGCCCGTCGTAACTCCGAGTCGTCGGTAAACGAGTACGTCATTAAGTGAGGAGAGACTGTATTATTAATAAAAATATCAAATTAAGAAGGACCTGCTGCACTGTAATAATAGGTAGTAGGTTGGTAGACAGCAACCACCCAGGGAGGTACTACCGTCCTGCCAGGTGACTGTGAAACAGAAACCTGAAACTGTTTTACATGATGGTAGGATTGCTGGTGTCTTTTTTCTGTCTCATAAACACGCTGGATAACAGGTATATCTAGCTACTTCTACTTACACTTTAGGTCACACTACACTGGCATACACATGCATATATATACATACACACATCTAGGTTTTTCTTCTTTTTCTTAATAGCTCTTGTTCTTTTTATTTTCTCTATTGTCCATGGGGAAGTGGAAAAGAATCTTTCTTCCGTAAGCCATGCGTGTCGTATGAGGCGGCTAAGATGCCTGGAGCAATGGGCTAGTAACCCCTTCTCCTGTACAAATCTACTAAAAACGAGAAGAAGAAAAACTTTATAAAATTGGGTTGTCTGAATGTGCGTGGATGTAGTGCGGATGATAAGAAAGAGATGATTGCCGATGTTATGAATGAAAAGAAGTTGGATGTCCTGGCCCTAAGCGAAACAAAGCTGAAGGGGGTAGGCGAGTTTCAGTGGGGAGAAATAAATGGGATTAAGTCAGGAGTATCTGAGAGAGTTAGAGCTAAGGAAGGGGTAGCAATAATGTTGAAGGATCAGTTATGGAAGGAAAAGAGGGAATATAAATGTGTAAATTCAAGGATTATGTGGATTAAAATAAGGGTCGGATGCGAAAAGTGGGTCATAATAAGCGTGTATGCACCTGGAGAAGAGAGGAGTGTAGAGGAGAGAGAGAGATTTTGGGAGATGTTAGCGAATGTATAGGAACTTTTGAACCAAATGAGAGAGTAATTGTGGTAGGGGACCTAAATGCTAAAGTGGGAGAAACATGCAGAGAGGGTGTAGTAGGTAAGTTTGGGGTGCCAGGTGTAAATGATAATGGGAGCCCTTTGATTGAACTTTGTATAGAAAGGGGTTTAGTTATAGGTAATACATATTTTAAGAAAAAGAGGATAAATAAGTATACAAGATATGATGTAGGGCGTAATGACAGAAGTTTGTTGGACTATGTATTGGTAGATAAAAGACTGTTGAGTAGACTTCAGGATGTACATGTTTATAGAGGGGCTACAGATATATCAGATCACTTTTTAGTTATAGCTACAGTGGGAGTAAAAGGTAGATGGGATACAAGGAAAATAGAATCAGTAAGTAAAAGAGAGGTGAAGGTTTATAAACTAAAAGAGGAGGCAGTTAGGGTAAGATATAAACAACTATTGGAGGATAGATGGGCTAGTGAGAGTGTAGGCAATGGGGTCGAAAATGTATGGGGTAGATTTAAAAATGTAGTGTTAGAGTGTTCAGCAGAAGTTTGTGGTTACAGGCGAGTGGGTGCGGGGGAAGAGGAGCGATTGGTGGAATGATGATGTAAAGAGAGTAGTAAGGGAGAAAAAGTTAGCATATGAGAGGTTTTTACAAAGTAGAAGTGATGCAAGGAGGGAAGAGTATATGGAGAGAAAAGAGAGGTTAAAAGAGTGGTGAAGCAATGTAAAAAGAGAGCAGATGAGAGAGTGGGTGAGATGTTATCAGCAAATTTTGTTGAAAATAAGAAAAAGTTTTGGAATGAGATTAATAAGTTGAGGAAGCCTAGAGAACAAATGGATTTGACAGTTAAAAATAGGAGAGGAGAGTTATTAAATGGAGAGTTAGAGGTATCGGGAAGATGGAGAGAATATTTTGAGGATTTGTTAAATGTTGATGAAGACAGGGAAGCTGTGATTTCGTGTGTAGGGCAAGGAGGAATAACATCTTGTAGGAGTGTGGAAGAGCCAGTTGTGGGTGTAGGGGAAGTTCGTGAGGCAGTGGGTAGAATGAAAGGGGGTAAGGCAGCTGGGATTGATGGGATAAAGATAGAAATGTTAAAAGCAGGTGGTTATATAATTTTGGAGTGGTTGGTGCTATTATTTAATAAATGTATGGAAGAGGGTAAGGTACCTAGGGATTGGCAGAGAGCGTGTATTGTTCCTTTGTATAAAGGCAAAGGGGACAAAAGAGAGTGCAAAAATTATAGGGGAATAAGTCTGTTGAGTGTACCTGGTAAAGTGTATGGTAGAGTTATTATTGAAAGAATTAAGAGTAAAACAGAAAGCAGGATAGCAGATGAACAAGGGGGCTTTAGGAAAGGTAGGGGTGTGTAGACCAAGTGTTTACAGTGAAACATATAGGTGAACAGTATTTGGATAAGGGTAAAGATGTTTTTGTGGCATTTATGGATTTGGAAAAGGCGTATGATAGGGTAGATAGGGGGCAATGTGGCAGATGTTGCAGGTGTATGGAATAGGAGGAAGGTTACTGAAAGCAGTGAAGAGTTTTTATGAGGATAGTGAGGCTCAGGTTAGAGTGTAGGAGGGAAGGGACTATTTCCCAGTAAAAGTGGGCCTTAGACAAGGATGTGTGATGTCACCGTGGTTGTTCAATATATTTATAGATGGGGTTGTAAGAGAAGTGAATGCGAGGGTCTTGGCAAGAGGTGTTGGGCTAAAAGATAAAGAAGCAAATACAAAGTGGGAGTTGTCACAGTTGCTTTTTGCTGATGACACTGTGCTTTTGGGAGATTCTGAAGAGAAGCTGCAGAGGTTGGTGGATGAATTTGGTAGGGTGTGTAAAAGAAGAAAATTGAAAGTGAATATAGGAAAGAGTAAGGTGATGAGGATAACAAAAAGAATAGGTGACGAAAGATTGGATATCAGATTGGAGGGAGAGAGTATGGAGGAGGTGAATGTATTCAGATATTTGGGAGTGGACATGTCGGCGGATGGGTCTATGAAGGATGAGGTGAATCATAGAATTGATGAGGGAAAAGGGTGAGTGGAGCACTTTGGAGTCTGTGGAGACAAAGAACCTTGTCCATGGAAGTAAAGAGGGAATGTATGAGAGTATAGTTATACCAACGCTCTTATATGGGTGTGAAGCATGGGTGATGAATGTTGCAACGAGGAGAAGGCTGGAGGCAGTGGAGATGTCATGTCTGAGGTCAATGTGTGGTGTGAATATAATGCAGAGAATTCGGAGTTTGGAAATTAGGAGGAGGTGCGGGATTACCAAAACGATTGTCCAGAGAGCTGAGGAGGGGTTGTTGAGGTGGTTTGGACATGTAGAGAGAATGGAACGAGACAGAGTGACTTCGAGAGTGTATAAATCTGTAGTGGAGGGAAGGCGGGGTAGGGGTCGGCCTAGGAAAGGTTGGAGGGAGGGGTAAAGGAAGTTTTGTGTGCGAGGGCTTGGACTTCCAGCAAGCATGTGTGAGCGTATTTGATAGGAGTGAATGGAGGCATATGGTTTTAATACTTGACGTGCTGTTGGAGTGTGAGCAAAGTAACATTTATGAAGGGATTCAGGGAAACCGGCAGGCCGGACTTGAGTTCTGGAGATGGGAAGTACAGTGCCGGCACTCTGAAGGAGGGATGTTAATGTTGCAGTTTTATAACTGTAGTGTAAAGCACCCTTCTGGCAAGACAGTGATGGAGTGAATGATGATGAAAGTTTTTCTTTTTCGGGCCACCCTGCCTTGGTGGGAATCGGCCGATGTGTTAAAAAAAAAAAAAAAAAAAAAATATTTGTACGTCCCTGTGATGATAATTGTCATAATAATAATAAAAAAGAATTAAGAGTTAAGATACACTTAAAACAACCTATTTTTTCTGCAACGGCTAAAAAAAGGGAGGGGGGGAAGCATCATAAGACGGAATATAACTTAACATGTTATATCCACGGGGAAATGCTAAACCCACAGGCTTGCAGGCTGCTGGCAGTAACAGAGTAGTTGACCACGTAGTCAACAATAAATACTGTGGTGTGCATATAGGCATGATCATTGACCTTAGCTGTGGCAAGTAGGCAGAAAAAATTCCTGGTGGTGTGGCAAAATTTTGAGAAAAATTCTTTTTCCTACAGTTCGACGGACAGCATTTTTCTGAATCGAATCAGACTAAAATGACTGGAACTTGATAAAACTTACGATTTTATGGTGTGTTTGAGTTAGTGGAAAAAATGATCACTTATCGGCAACAGTGGCATAAAGGCACCAGAGATATTTACATTTTACAATAATTGACGCTATGATTGTTTTTTGTTTTTAATTGCTTTTAATATTTAACACTATATACACTTGTTTCATATGATATTAGATGTGTTTCAAGACATTTTAGCACTTAAAACATTAGGCAAATACTTGCCCTACACTGCTTCACTTGGAATACAGTGGACCCCCGGTTTACATACTGCTCCAAACTCGAACAATTATGTAAGTGTGTTTTTGTAAGTGCTTGTGTAAGTGTATTTTTAGGGGTCTAAAAGGACTAATCTAATTTACATTATTTCTTATGGGAACAAATTCGTTCGGTAATGGCACTCGAACAGCATTCTGGAATGAATTATGGCCGTTAACCGGGGGTCCACTGTACGTATATGGTATATATTTGGTAGTATATAGTATTGAAAACACAAACGAGTGGTATTTAACCCTTTCACTGCCGAGACCCCTGATCCTTAACCCTTTGAGGGTTTCAGCCGTACTAGTACGGCTTACGCGCCAGGGTTTTCGTCGTACTAGTATGCCTAAATTCTAGCGCCCTCAAATCAAGTGGAAACAGGCTGGTAGGCCTAGATGTGAGAGAATGGGTCTGTGCGGTCAGTGTGCGCAGTATAAAAAAAATCCTGCACCAACAGTGCATAATGAGGAAAAAAAAAACTCTGACCGTGTTTTTGGTTCAAAACAGCGACTTTGCAATCTATTTTCATATAGTATTTATGCTTGTATTTTCGTTTTCTTAGTCTCATTTGATAGAATGGATGATATATTACAGAAATAGAGATAATTTTGACTGGTTTCACGATGACAAGTACCTTGAAACTGACCGCAAAGTAGCAAAAATGTTTGATTTTTGCCGATGTTCAAGAGTAAACAAATCACGCCATGCGTCCAATACACATCAACTGGGTAGTCTAATATTCTTGCACAAGTGTGCTGATATTATTTATACCATTTTTACAATGATGCAGTTGTATACATAACAGCAGATCTTCTATTTTTTGTGAGAATAAAAATTCAAAATGGAAAGCAAAAGTAATGTAAGAGGGGCCTGGAGACGTGACTAATGAACAGATAAAATGTTATTTGAGTGCCAGGAATGTCTGTCTCGTTTCTTCTGGACCCTATTTTGAAATTGGCATCTTTTGAAATTTGTGTGAAATTGGCCAAATTGCCAATTTCTGACCACCTTATTGGGTAGTTGAAATTGGTAAATAGGCGGTTTCTTATACTCAATTGATAGAGCAAATGGAATTCCAGTGAAATAGCTATAATTTTAGTCGACAGAAACATTAGAATTTGCCGAAAATAAGGCTCAAAGTGGGCGAAATCGCCGATGCGTAAATGTCATCGATACCGCTAACTTCACGAGAGCATAATTCCGTTAGTTTTCCATCAAATTTCATAATTTTGGTGGCGTTATGATCGGAAAAAGATTCTCTATCATTTCAGAAGAAAAAATAAAAAAACAATTTATGAAAAATTTGCGACCCTGAGAACGAGTTTGGGAGAGGGCCTCGCGACCCCCAAAGGGTTAACTCACTCTCAGTGTCGAAGAAATAAAAAAAAAAAAATTTTCCTATGAAATGATAGAGAATCTTTTCCAAATGGTAATGACACCAAAAGTACGAAATTAGATGGAAAACTTACGGAATTACGCTCTCGTGGATTTAGCGGTGATTTTGCCCATTAAGCCCTATTTTTAACCGATTCCATTGTTCCAGTCGACCAAAATCATAGCTATTTTGCTAGAACTACATTTGTTCTATCAATTGAGTACAAGAAACCGCCCATTTACCAATTTCAACTACCCAATAAAGTGGTCAGAAATTGGCAATTTGGCCAGTTTCACACAAATTTTAAAGGATGCCAATTTCAAAATAGGGTCCAGAATAAACAAGGCAGACATTCCTGGCACTAAAATAACATTTTCTCTGTTCATTAGTCATGTCTCAAGGCCCCTCTTATATTACTCTTGCTTTCCATTTTGAATTTTTATTCACACAAAAAATAGAAGATTTACTGTTATGCTGACTACTGCATTATTGTAAAAATGGTATAAATAATATCAGCACATTTGTGAAAGCATATTAGACCCACCAGTTGACGTGTATTGGATGCGTGACATGATTTGTTTACTCTTGAACATCGGCAAAAATTGAACATTTCAGCTACTTTTGAGCTCAATTTCAACGTACTTTTAGTCCATAAACCATTCAAAATCACCTCTAGTTCTGTAATATATCTTCCATTCTATCAAATGAGACCAAGAAAACGAGAATACAACCATAAATACCATACAAAAATACACCACTCCAAAACTATATCCCCACCTGCTTTTAACATTTCTATCTTTATCCCATCAATCCCAGCTGGCTTTACCCCCTTTCATTCTACCCACTGCCCCACGCACTTCCCCCACACTCACAACTGGTTCTTCCTCACTCCTATAAGATGTTATTCCTCCTTGCCCTATACACGAAATCACTGCTTCCCTATCTTCATCAACATTTATCAATTCTTCAAAATGTTCCCTCCATCTTTCTGAAACCTCTAACTCTCCATTTAATAACTCTCCTCTCCTATTTTTAACTAACAAATCCATTCGTTCCCTAGGCTTTCTCAACTTATTAATCTCACTCCAAAACTTTTTCTTATTTTCAACAAAATTTGTTGATAACATCTCACCCACTCTCTCATTTGCTCTCTTTTTACACTGCTTCACCACTCTCTTAACCTCTCTTTTTCTCTCCATATACTCCTCCCTCCTTACATCACTTCTACTTTGTAAAAACCTCTCATATGCTAACTTTTTCTCTCTTACTACTCTCTTTACATCATCATTCCACCAATCGCTCTTCTTCCCTCCCGCACCCACTTTATAACCACAAACTTCTGCTGAACACTCTAAACACTATATTCTTAAACTTACCCCATACCTCTTCTACCCCATTGCCTATACTCTCACTAGCCCATCTGTCCTCCAACAGTTGTTTATTTCTTACCCTAACTGCCTCCTCCTTTAGTTTATAAACCTTCACCTCTCACTTACTTGCTACTTTTATTTTCCTTGTATCCCATTTACCTTTTACTCTCACTGTAGTTACAACTAAAAAGTGATCTGATATATCTGTGGCCCCTCTATAAACATGCACATCCTGAAGTCTACCCAACAGTCTTTTATCTACCAATACGTAGTCCAATAAACTACTACTGTCATTTCGCCCTATATCATATCTTGTATACTTATTTAACCTCTTTTTTCTTAAAATATGTGTTACCTATAACCAAACCCCTTTCTATACAAAGTTCAATCAAATGCTCCCCATTATCATTTACACCTGGCACCCCAAACTTACCTACCACACCCTCTCATGTCCTTTTGCCTGCTATTTCACTACTTTTTAACAATTCACTAGAAACTAGCAATTTCCCGGCACCCTTCAAGACAGCAAGGGTTACACCAATTCAATAACTACAGGCCAATCTCGAACTTACCATTGCTATCTAAAATTTTTGAGTAACTAGTGCACAAGAGACTATATTCGTTTATTACAATACAAAACGTACTCAACCCCTGCCAATTTGGCTTTAGAAAAAACAAAAGCACAAACGATGCAATTGTAAAAATGCTGGACCTACTTTACACAGCACTTGAAAACAAGGAATATCCACTAGGACTCTTTATTGACCTAAGGAAAGCTTTTGATACAGTTTACCACGGCATCCTACTCCAAAAACTTGACCATTATGGTATAAGAGGCCACGCTCTTATGTATTTCAAATCTTATCTTACTAACAGGTATCAATATGTCACCATTAAAGACACAACTCCATCTACATGACCACTTGATATTGGAGTACCACAGGGAAGTGTCCTTGGTCCCCTGCTCTTCCTCCTATACATCAATGATCTTCCCAACGTATCCCAACACCTGAAACCGATTCTCTTTGCTGATGATACGACTTATGTCATCTCCCACCCAAATCTTGCCTCACTCAACACCATTGTTAATGAATAGCTACTAAAAATATCAACCTGGATGACAGCCAACAAACTTACACTTAACACTGACAAAACTTCTACATTATATTTGGGAACAGAACAGGAGTTGCACAACTGAACATAATGATTGACAACACTCCTATTGCTAAACACAGTGAGGGCAAATTCCTGGGCCTACACCTGGAGAGCAACCTGAATTTCAGCACCCATATCAACCACATAGCAAAAAAAAGAATCCAAAACGGTTGGGATCCTCTCCAAGATACGTTACTATGTACCGCAATCAGCCCTACTCATACTATACTATTCACTCATCTATCCCTACCTCATCTATGCCATATGTGCTTGGGAATCAACAGCAACAACTCACCTAAAACCAATATTAACTCAACAAAAAGCTGCAGTAAGAATTATCACGCAATCCAATCCCAGGCAACACACCCCCCCACTCTTCAAAGACCTAAATTTACTCACTGTCCAGAACATCCACACTTACTACTGTGCAACCTACATGTACAGAACCATAAATTCCAATATTAACCCTGAACTAAAACGCTTTCTTGATAGTTGTGACAGGACCCATAGACACAATACCAGACACAAAAATCTCTATGACATTCCACGTGTCCGGCTAAATCTATACAAACATTCAATGTACATTAAAGGGCCTAAAATCTGGAACCCCCTACCTGAAAACTCCAAAACTGCAGACTCAGCCACCATTTTCAACACTATCATCAAAAAACATCTTATCTCACTAACACACCCCACCATCACCTAAACACATACACACATATCCTCCTCATCTGCACCAGCACTGACCCAAAGGACAGTAAACATAAAATCCCGAATATAGTTATTGTCTAATAAATCTGAAACTAGTCTTAAGTTTGCCTGATTTACTCCAATATTGGAGCTTTAATAGAAACTGTGTAACATGCCAAGACAAAACCATTCTTATTACTAATTTTTTTACTATCTAAACATTCTGAACTACCTCACTATGGTAAATCTATTTAATCATTTGAAATTTGTACTAATTTGTAATTTGTGATACAATCTAGTTATCCTGAACTACCTCACTATTGTAAATCTATTTAATCATTTGAAATTTGTATTCATATGTAATTTGTAATATAGATTAAGAACTAGTATTAAGTCTGCCCGAAATGCCTAGCATGCCCAGGCATGCTAGGCATGCTAACGGCCATCTTTGTAATTATAGTCCTTAAATGTAAAACACACATTGTAATTTTTACAGAGAAATAAAGCATCTTGAATCTCTATAAACACTTCTACTTTAGCATTTAGGTCCCCCACCACAATTACTCTCACTTGGCTCAAAAGTTCCTACACTCGCTTAACATCTCCCAAAATCTCTCTCCTCTACACTCCTCTCTTCTCCAGGTGCATACACACTTATTATGACCCATTTTTCACATCCGACCCTAATTTTAATCCCCATAATCCTTGAATTTATACATTTATATTACCTCTCCTCTCTCCATAACTGATCCTTCAACATTATTGCTACCCCTTCCTTAGCTCTCTCTCAGATACTCCTGACTTAATCCCATTTATTTCTCCCCACTTCAGCTTTGTTTCGCTTAGGGCCAGGACATCCAGCTTCTTTACATTCATAACATTTGCAATCACTTCTCTCTTATCATCCACGCACATTCAAACATCCCAATTTTATAGTTTTTTTTTCCTTGTTTTTAGTAATTTATACAGGAGAAGGGGTTACTAGCCCATTGCTCCCAGCATTTAGTCGCCTCCTACGACACGCATAGCTTACAGAGGAAGAATTCTGTTCCACTTACCCATGGACATAAGCAGAAATAAACAAGAACAAGAACTAGGAAGAAAATAGAAGAAAACCCAGAGAGGTTAGTATAGTGGACCCCCGGAAATCGAACGCCTCCCAACTCGACCTATTATGTAAGTTTATTATTTTAAGTGCTTTTGTAAGTTTATTTTTGGGGGTCTGAAATGGACTAATCTAATTTACATTATTCCTTATGGGAATAAATTAGTTTGGTAACAGCACATGAACAGCATTCTGGAATGAAGAATGTTCGATTTCCGGGGTCCACTGTATATAAATGCTTGTACATGCATGTGTAGTGTGACCTAAGTGTAAGTAGAAGTAGCAAGACATACCTGCAACCTTGCATGTTTATGAGACAAAAAAAAGACACTAGCAATCGTACCATCATGCAAAATAATTCAAATAAGTATCAACGAATAATACTGTAAGTGTATAAACTTACCCTTGAGTGGTGTGCGGGGGGGTGTTATCTACACCATTGTGATTTACACTATGTACATCGCTAAGGGATCCCAACAAGTCGACCGACTGAGTGGGAGTTGTGTCCATGGGTACCGGGGTATCCCCATTAATGTGTGGCTCTTCCACTCGAACTGAAGCCATGCCACTAATAAGATCGTCCACCTCACAGTGTTCTGTGTTAGAGCTCAACACTACGTTAGAGCGCAATACTTGCTGCTCAACACAAGACTTAGATTCAACTTCTACTGTTTCAAAGGTTTGATTCTGTGAAGTTGACTCCAACCCTTGAACAGACTTAATGGTTATGTCACTAGTTGGTGCAGTGTAAGTGTCACTTGAGGGCTGAGATATCACATCACTAGACCGCTGTGAAGACACATCGCTAGAAAGCTGTGATGACACATCGCTGGGTGGCTGTGAAGACACATCACTGGGTGGCTGTGAAGACACATCACTGGGTGGCTGTGAAGACACATCGCTGGGTGGCTGTGAAGACACATCGCTGGGTGGCTGTGAAGACACATCACTGGGTGGTTGAGTACTAGCTTCAGAAGCGGCAGAAGTGACTGGCCGAGAATCGGCCTTAACCTCGGCGTGGGACTCGGAGGCCGTGACCAGAGAGATCATGGAGTCCGTCATGCTGACACTCATTTCCCCATCACCAAAATTCTTAGCTTCATCGGAAGGAGTTTTCGCCTCAGCCTGTGTTTATAAATATTTTAAAATTAAATTATAATACGTACACCTATAATATAATACAGACTGCTCAGCGCTGCCTCAGCAACACTTTTAATTCTGACGCTTTATAAACAATCACATTGAATTTTGAACCAGTTCTTCCTAACAGTAAATTTCACATTTACATTTGGTTATATTAGGTATTATTAGGTTGTTTTCTAGCAATAAAAATAAACCAAATATAAGACAACAAGGTAAATAACTGCAATTGTAATATGCGTAATAAACTTGTGGAACAGAAAATCACACCCCTGGTGTGATTTTAAGTAATTTTGAAAATCCGGCCGAAAATGGCGAAAAACGCTGAACTATAGTTCAGGGATTTGTTCAGGCGAAAAAACTTTTTCTCTCAAAATGCAAATTGGTCATGATGGGTGGGATTAATGGGACATTTTACGTATACAAGCCTCATAACTGTATACGAAAGCTGTCTGTGTAGGATTTTTTCACATTTGTGGGGATAAATTGATCCAATAAACACTGTCAGCATGACCGTTTTCCATTCTGAGAGAAAAAGTTTTTTCGCCCCATTTTTGGCTGGGTTTTCAAAATTCACTAAAATCTCACCAGGGATACTATTTTCTATGCTGATTCAGAATATACACTTGAAAATATTAGAAGAGATCTTTTTAGCATCATATGAGGCCTTAATTAACACGTAATTCCTGATGGAGGAATCTAATATTTTCATGGAGACTATTCATTATGGAAAATAAGTAGAAATCACAAAGGGCTAGTAACCCCTTCTCCTGTATACATTACTGAAGTTAAAAAGAGAAACTTTTGTTTTTCTTTTTGGGCCACCCCGCCTCGGTGGGAAACGGCCAATTTGTTGAAAGAAGAAGAAGTAGAAATCATTAAGAAATACATGAAATGACTGAGAAAAGACAGTTCTAGCATGATACAAGGTTGTTTTCTCAAGTCTGTTTCTTCCCTGTCTGAGGTGCCTTTATTAAGGCCTTGGTTTTAGGGGCTGCAGCCCAGAGGGCTCTGCCAGTTGGAGGTGTGGAGAAAAATCTCCAGTAAAAAGGGGAGTATCTCTCAGCTCTCAGCCCTCTGTGGGACTTAGAACTCCTGGAAGGGGCTAGTGGACTCTTCCTTCCTCGCACAACTTGAATGAGAGAGACATATATGTACCACGTCTCTCTCTCCTTTTTAGAATTTCTGATCAACTACACAATGAGGGTTAAACGAGAGTAATTACTCTTTTTCCCATACAGGAAAATTAAGAGAAAACCTGTGCCCCACTTGATCTACAAGTTGGGAACATTATGACTTCTAGTTACAGCTAAATAACAAGAAACCTACCCTCTTGTGTTAATTCTGGTTGCACAGACTAGCAATGAATGTATATAAAGCTGAGTTCAGCATATTCCTTTGTGCGGACGAGAAATAAGGGCGAAGGAGGGTGGCGAAGCTTAGACTGCTTCTAGGAAATGACGAGATGTGTGTGTCATGAAGGCATTCCCACCTTATCATTAAAAGACAAAGGGACAGTAGTGACCAGCGCGTTCTTGACTCTTGTTCATTCTGACAATCTCAGGAAACTAGGAAAGTTAGACTACTTCCCTTATACGAGTCAGGAAATTCGCAGTAGAACTAATCACGTAGTGTTTATTACATAAAAAAAAACCATACCACGGGTGGGGTTCGAACCCCACCCGTGGTATGGTTTGTTTGCAATCGTGTCATTACGATTTCGTGAGTCGTGTTTATTGCATCTCCGTGTTCTCCCTGCTATGGATAATACCATGAAACTATGAACAAATGATGGTATGGAATGATGTAGAGTGCAGCCGGTATTGCGAGTGATTGCAACGAACGTTCCCGACGTTTGTGGCGAACATTAGTGCAACATTCCCTGAGACACTCCAATCTTCAGTCAAGACACCGATATCAGTCTCGTGTCAACACCAATGACACAGGACTCCAGCTATGAGTCAGGAAGGTTTTATTCCCTTTCATTTGCCCCAAAACACTGCAGTGTTCATGTATATGTAAGTAGAATATTGCCCCCCTTAGAGACCGTGATAGGAATACCATCTACAAAAACCCAGTGAGTACCACTACACATTTCAGATAATAGTGAATTGCTAGATATATGCTCCTTTGGGGAAAATTGTATGACTAACTCACTCACTAATCAACAGCCTATGTGGACATTGATACGGCATCTCAAAGGGATTTCCAGGGAGCATCTGCTGGAAACTGTGCTGTTAAAAGATAAGTAATGTTTGTCTTATGGTTATTTTCATGCATAAAGTGTACTTATCTAACCAGTTCTCCACAGGAGAGTTTCCACCAGCTGGAGGGCCTCCAGAGATGTTCTCAACAACTTACAATTTACTGATGTTTTGGAGAAATTTGTTGCCAAGAATTTACACAAAGCAAATGTTTGAATGTTAACTGTGGTTAACCTTGTAAAATAATATTTAATATTTCTTAAACTTTTTTCCTTTTGAAAATATGAGTGGGGTCCTCACAGTACCTGTGGCCCAGGGGCCCCACAGTACCTGTGGCCCAGGGGCCTCACAGTACCTGTAGCCCAGGGGCCTCACAGTACCTGTAGCCCAGGGGCCTCACAGTACCTGTGACCCAGGGGCCTCACAGTACCTGTAGCCCAGGGGCCTCGCAGTACCTGTGGCCCAGGGGCCTACAAAATCTTAATGCGGCTCTGTCAATATCCCACACATAGAAGACTGGAACTTATGATGACATTTTGGTCCAACTTAAGACTATTAACTAGTAACACACTGTGTGTCTAGTTAATGGTCCGAGTCGGACTGTAACGTCATCGGACGTTTGAGTCTCCTGTGTGCAGGTTAATGGTGTATAGAATGATCTACGAGAGGAAGTGTGAGCTAAAATCATTTGAAATTAAAAAGTATACAATAGATTATAAACAATGAAATCAAAACATTAGCAAGGCTCTGCTCTGTTGTGCCTCTGGCAAGGCAGTGGTAGTGTGAATGATGGTGAAAGTGTTTCTTTTTTGGGTCATTCTGCCTCAGTGGGAGATGGCCAGTGTGTTAAAAAAATATAAATTGACACACTGGCCATCTCCCACTGTGGTAAGAGGACCTTAAAGAGAGGAAACACATTCACCATCATTCATTCAATAGCTGTCTTGCCAGATGCAGGTTAACATCACAGTTCAGACGATCCTATATTTTTTGAATGGAGGATACAGGTGGTCCCTGACTTACGATGGGGTTACGTTCCGACAAGCCCATCATAAGTCGAAAATGAATATCTTCTTCTTCTTTCAACACGTCGGCCGTTTCCCACCGAAGTGGGGTGGCCCAAAATGAAAAACGAAAGTTTCCCATGTTTACAGGAGAAGGGGTTACTAGCCCCTTGCTCCCAGCATTTTAGTCGCCTCTTACGACACGCATGGCTTACGGAGGAAGAATTCTGTTCCACTTCCCCATGGAGAAAAATGAATATATGATTTTTATTTATTTATTAACACATCGGCCGATTCCCACCAAGGCAGGGTGGCCCGAAAAAGAAAAACTTTCATCATCATTCACTCCATCACTGTCTTGCCAGAAGGGTGCTTTACACTACAGTTATAAAACTGCAACATTTACACCCCTCCTTCAGAGTGCCGGCACTGTACTTCCCATCTCCAGAACTCAAGTCCGGCCTGCCGGTTTCCCTGAATCCCTTCATAAATGTTACTTTGCTCACACTCCAACAGCACGTCAAGTATTAAAAACCATATGCCTCCATTCACTCCTATCAAATACGCTCACACATGCTTGCTGGAAATCCAAGCCCCTCGCACACAAAACTTCCTTTACCCCTCCCTCCAACCTTTCCTAGGCCGACCCCTACCCCGCCTTCCCTCCACTACAGATTTATACACTCTCGAAGTCACTCTGTCTCGTTCCATTCTCTCTACATGTCCAAACCACCTCAACAACCCCTCCTCAGCTCTCTGGACAATCGTTTTGGTAATCCCGCACCTCCTCCTAATTTCCAAACTCCGAATTCTCTGCATTATATTCACACCACACATTGACCTCAGACATGACATCTCCACTGCCTCCAGCCTTCTCCTCGTTGCAACATTCATCACCCATGCTTCACACCCATATAAGAGCGTTGGTATAACTATACTCTCATACATTCCCTCTTTACTTCCATGGACAAGGTTCTTTGTCTCCACAGACTCCAAGTGCTCCACTCACCCTTTTCCCTCATCAATTCTATGATTCACCTCATCCTTCATAGACCCATCCGCCGACATGTCCACTCCCAAATATCTGAATACATTCACCTCCTCCATACTCTCTCCTCCAATCTGATATCCAATCTTTCGTCACCTATTCTTTTTGTTATCCTCATCACCTTACTCTTTCCTATATTCACTTTCAATTTTCTTCTTTTACACACCCTACCAAATTCATCCACCAACCTCTGCAGCTTCTCTTCAGAATCTCCCAAAGCACAGTGTCATCAGCAAAAAGCAACTGTGACAACTCCCACTTTGTATTTGCTTCTTATCTTTTAGCCCAACACCTCTTGCCAAGACCCTCGCATTCACTTCTCTTACAACCCCATCTATAAATATATTGAACAACCACGGTGACATCACACATCCTTGTCTAAGGCCCACTTTTACTGGGAAATAGTCCCTTCCTCCTACACACTCTAACCTGAGCCTCACTATCCTCATAAAAACTCTTCACTGCTTTCAGTAACCTTCCTCCTATTCCATACACCTGCAACATCTGCCACATTGCCCCCCTATCTACCCTATCATACGCCTTTTCCAAATCCATAAATGCCACAAAAACATCTTTACCCTTATCCAAATACTGTTCACCTATATGTTTCACTGTAAACACTTGGTCTACACACCCCCTACCTTTCCTAAAGCCCCCTTGTTCATCTGCTATCCTGCTTTCTGTTTTACTCTTAATTCTTTCAATAATAACTCTACCATACACTTTACCAGGTACACTCAACAGACTTATTCCCCTATAATTTTTGCACTCTCTTTTGTCCCCTTTGCCTTTATACAAAGGAACAATACACGCTCTCTGCCAATCCCTAGGTACCTTACCCTCTTCCATACATTTATTAAATAATAGCACCAACCACTCCAAAATTATATCCCCACCTGCTTTTAACATTTCTATCTTTATCCCATCAATCCCAGCTGCCTTACCCCCTTTCATTCTACCCACTGCCTCACGAACTTCCCCTACACCCACATAGTCGCCGCCTGGTTGAATCCTCCCTTATACACAACTTTCCCTGTATGAATCTTAGCCCTGGCTTTGTCTCTGTTGATGCTTTCCTCTCTCATTACATTGTTAAATGCTCTAAACTTCAGAACACCCGTGACTTAACCTGATTCCTTCCCTGTCTTATCTTCCCCCTTCTCCTTTTTTCTCCTTGGGTTTTCCTTTCTTTCTGTTCTTTCTTTTGCCTTGTATTTTCCTTCATTTTTTCGCTTTTCTTCCCTCTCGTACCCCCCTTGCGGGCCGCTAGCCTCATAGCAGTGCTCCTTCCCATATGACTGTCTACTCTACTACCTTTACTACTACCTTTACTACTACCACTACTACCACTACTCCTACATTTCCCCACTCTCTTGTACCCTCCCCTGTCTGCCTGCCTATAAATACCCTTCCTCTGTCTCTGTGTGTTAGTGTGACTTTGTAAATGGTCCAAGTCGGGCCGAAACGTCGTCGTAAGCTCCTCTCCTACAAGATGTTATTCCTCCTTGCCCTACACACGAAATCACAGCTTCCCTGTCTTCATCAACATTTAACAAATCCTCAAAATATTCTCTCCATCTTCCCGATACCTCTAACTCTCCATTTAATAACTCTCCTCTCCTATTTTTAACTGTCAAATCCATTTGTTCTCTAGGCTTCCTCAACTTATTAATCTCATTCCAAAACTTTTTCTTATTTTCAACAAAATTTGCTGATAACATCTCACCCACTCTCTCATCTGCTCTCTTTTACATTGCTTCACCACTCTTTAACCTCTCTTTTTCTCTCCATATACTCTTCCCTCCTTGCATCACTTCTACTTTGTAAAAACCTCTCATATGCTAACTTTTTCTCCTTACTACTCTCTTTACATCATCATTCCACCAATCGCTCCTCTTCCCTCCCGCACCCACTCGCCTGTAACCACAAACTTCTGCTGAACACTCTAACACTACATTTTTAAATCTACCCCATACATTTTCGACCCCATTGCCTACACTCTCACTAGCCCATCTATCCTCCAATAGTTGTTTATATCTTACCCTAACTGCCTCCTCTTTTAGTTTATAAACCTTCACCTCTCTTTTACTTACTGATTCTATTTTCCTTGTATCCCATCTACCTTTTACTCCCACTGTAGCTATAACTAAAAAGTGATCTGATATATCTGTAGCCCTCTATAAACATGTACATCCTGAAGTCTACTCAACAGTCTTTTATCTACCAATACATAGTCCAACAAACTACTGTCATTACGCCCTACATCATATCTTGTATACTTATTTATCCTCTTTTTCTTAAAATATGTATTACCTATAACTAAACCCCTTTCTATACAAAGTTCAATCAAAGGGCTCCCATTATCATTTACACCTGGCACCCCAAACTTACCTACTACACCCTCTCTGCATGTTTCTCCCACTTTAGCATTTAGGTCCCCTACCACAATTACTCTCTCATTTGGTTCAAAAGTTCCTATACATTCGCTTAACATCTCCCAAAATCTCTCTCTCTCCTCTACACTCCTCTCTTCTCCAGGTGCATACACGCTTATTATGACCCACTTTTCGCATCCGACCCTTATTTTAATCCACATAATCCTTGAATTTACACATTTATATTCCCTCTTTTCCTTCCATAACTGATCCTTCAACATTATTGCTACCCCTTCCTTAGCTCTAACTCTCTCAGATACTCCTGACTTAATCCCATTTATTTCTCCCCACTGAAACTCGCCTACCCCCTTCAGCTTTGTTTCGCTTAGGGCCAGGACATCCAACTTCTTTTCATTCATAACATCGGCAATCATCTCTTTCTTATCATCCGACTACATCCACGCACATTCAGACAACCCAATTTTATAAAGTTTTTCTTCTTCTCGTTTTTAGTAGATTTGTACAGGAGAAGGGGTTACTAGCCCATTGCTCCCGGCATCTTAGTCGCCTCATACGACACGCATGGCTTACGGAGGAAAGATTCTTTTCCACTTCCCCATGGACAATAGAGAAAATAAAAGGAACAAGAGCTATTAAGAAAAAGAAGAAAAACCTAGATGTGTGTATGTATATATATGCATGTGTATGCCAGTGTAGTGTGACCTAAAGTGTAAGTAGAAGTAGCTAGATATACCTGTTATCCAGCGTGTTTATGAGACAGAAAAAAGACACCAGCAATCCTACCATCATGTAAAACAGTTTCAGGTTTCTGTTTCACAGTCACCTGGCAGGACGGTAGTACCTCCCTGGGTGGTTGCTGTCTACCAACCTACATGATATGATAAATAAATAAGAAAATAAATAACTACCGTTACTGAATAAGTCAATAAACAAATAATTACAATACAAGTTACCTTCATGATGGGTAATTATATAAGCTTCATCTCTAATTGCTTTTGCACCATCATCAGTGTGGGACCTACATTTTTGAGGCCCTGAAGCTTGAACTGCTATGGGGGCCCCTTCACAACCCCTTCTCATACAGCAGACCCAAAATTTTTAAGCAATGTGGACTAAACTGGCCTCTGGGGCCCCTCCGGTAATAGAGGCCCTCAAGCTTAAGGCTCATTAGTTTTATAGCAGATCTGCTCCTGACTATCATAAAGTTGAAACATCATAAGTCGAACTATCCTAAGTCGAGGAGCACCTGCATATACAGTGGACCCTCGCTATTCGAACACTCCAAAACTCACCCTCATTCCAGAATGCTGTTCAAGTGCTGTTACCAAACAAATTTATTCCCATAAGGAATAATGTAAATTAGATTAGTCCATTTCAGACCCCCAAAAATACACTTATAAAAGCACTTACAATAATAAACTTAGATAAAAGGGTGAGTTTTGGAGTGTTCGAATAGCGAGGGTCCACTGTAATAGCAATCATGCACTAATAATTCAAAACTGACCTTAGTTGGAGTGTTAGATCCTCCTTTACCACGTGTCCGAGCCATTATAGCTGCTACCCGACTTTTACGAGCTTGGCGTTCTTCTTCTTCTCGTCTCAGGCGTTCTTCAGTTTCCAAGCGCTTTTGATGCTCTATACGTTCGGCCTAAAATATTTCGTAGTGTTAATTGAAAGTAAACATTAGAATATTACCACAATTCTCTTGCCTGTAGTTCCCACCTAAATGAAGATCACTATCAGTTTGAAGTACACAACAGTGATTCCTGGACTTACAAACACATTAAGAATCTTCTATATTTGTGTATAATATCATTATTATACACAATACAGGAGGTCCCAATGTGTTTGTAAGTTTAAGACTTAAGGTATTAATACACACTTAAAATTGTAATGTTGTTCATTTAGCTGCCTCTCTTTTTCATACATTTAAAAATTCCTACTTAACCCTTTGAGGGTCGGTCACGTACTAGTACGTCATTGCAGCCAGGGTCGGTCACATACTTGTATGCCTAAATTCTAGTGCCTTCAAATCTGGTGAAAGAAAGCTGGCAGGCCTACATATGAAAGAATGGGTCTGCGTGGTCAGTGTGCGCAGTATAAAAAAAATCCTGAAGCACACAGTGCATAATGAGGAAAAAAAACTGACTCTGTTTTTGGTTTAAAACAGCGACTTTCGAGTGTATTTTCGTATGGTATTTATGGTTGTATTCTCGTTTTCTTGGTCTCATTTGATAGAATGGAAGATATATTACAGAAATAGTGATGATTTTGATTGGTTTCACCATCACAAGTACCTTGAAATTGAGCTCAAAGTAGCGAAAATGTTTTTCGCTACTTTTTTGCCGACGTTCAAGAGTAAACAAATCATGCCACACATCCAATACACGTCAACTGGTGAGTCTAATATTCTTTCACAAGTGCGCTGATATTATTTATACCATTTTTACAATGATGCAGTAGTATATATAACAGTAAATCTTCTATTTTTTGTGAGAATAAAAATTCAAAATGGAAAACAAAAGTAATGTAAGAGGAGCCTGGAGACGTGACTAATGAACAGATAAAATGTTATTTTAGTGCCAGGAATGCCTGTCTTATTTATTCTGGACCCCATTTTGAAATTGGCATCTTTTGAAATTTGTGTGAAATTGGCCAAATTGCCAATTTCTGACCACCTTATTGGGTACTTGAAATCAGTAAATTGGCAGTTTCTTATACTCAATCGATAGAACAAATGGAATTCTAGCAAAATAGCTATAATTTTAGTAGACTGAAACATTGGAATTTGCCGAAAATAGGGCTCAAAGTGGGCGAAATCGCCGATGTGTAAATAACATCGATACCGCTAACATCGCGAGAACATAATTCCGTTAGTTTTCCATCAAATTTCATAATTTTGGTGGCGTTATGATCGGAAAAATATTCTCTATCATTTCATAAGAAAAAATAATTTATTTTTGGGGGGAAAATTTTTCGACCCTGAGAACAAGTTTGGGAGAGGGCCTCTCGACCCTCAAAGGGTTAATAACCTACGTCTAGGTCTTAAGTAGTCTTTAAACATTAGTATTAGTCTGCCTGAATTACACCTCATGTTAGTGGCTTTCCTTTGTGCCTGACAATATTTCATTACATGTTAACCACATTATCTGAACACTGCAGAAAATATAATTATTATTATTATTAAGTTCTTAAATTATTTTTTTTTTCATATTTTTAGTGAGAAATTGTAATCAACATTGAACTCAAAAATGGCTAGTGTTAAACCCTTGGAGGGAAGGGGGTTCATACAATTCCTGGGAATGGGCAGTAATCAAGCTTTAATCCAAGGAAGGAAAGAGCAATTGCAGTTCTATGGATTTAAAGCGGATCAACAGCATCATCACACAAATGAGCCGCACATAAGAGAGGGGAGTTTACGACGATGTTTCGGTCTGACTCGGACCATTTACAAAGTGACACTGACTGTAAATGGTCCATGTCGGACTGAAATGTTGTCATAAGCTCCTGTCCCCTACGTGAAGGTTATTTGTGCATTGTACTTTTTTGTTCTTCAGTATCACCACCTTTGAATAAGGCAAAAGGTAAAAATATAATCACTTACCTCTTCTCTCTGTTTCTCCTCTTCCTCTCGTCTCCTTGCTTCTTCCTCGCGGTTACGGTCGGCTTCCTCTATGGCTTTCTTCAGTCGTTCTTCCTCTGCTTTCTTTTGTTCTTCTATCAGCCTTAGGAATTCCTCCTCTTCCTTTCTCTCTCGTTCTTCCTCTTCAAGCTGAACCAGGAAGCGAGTCATGTTACGTTTAGGAATAAATAGCCATGAAGAACGATTGAATCTTTTTAACTTAATTAAGTTACGTTTAAGGAATAAGGAACCATGAAGAACAATACCCATCCTTCAGAGTGCAGACACTGTACTTCCCACCTCCAGGACTGTAACATTCTCACCCATCCTTCAGAGTACAGGTATTGTACCTCCTACCTCCAGGACTAACATTCTCACCCATCCTTCAGAGTACAGACACTGTACCTCCCACCTCCAGGACTGTAACATTCTCACCCATCCTTCAGAGTACAGGCACTGTACTTCCCACCTCCAGGACTGTAACATTCTCACCCATCCTTCAGAGTACAGGCACTGTACTTCCCACCTCCAGGACTAACATCCTCACCCATCCTTCAGAGTACAGACACTGTACCTCCCACCTCCAGGACTGTAACATCCTCACCCATCCTTCAGAGTACAGGCACTGTACTTCCCACCTCCAGGACTAACATCCTCACCCATCCTTCAGAGTACAGACACTGTACCTCCCACCTCCAGGACTGTAACATCCTCACCCATCCTTCAGAGTACAGGCACTGTACTTCCCACCTCCAGGACTAACATCCTCACCCATTATTCAAAGTGCAGACACTGTACGTCCCACCTCCAGGATTGTAACACTCTCACCCATCCTTCAGAGTACAGACACTGTACTTCCCACCTCCAGGACTGTAACATTCTCACTCATCCTTCAGAGTGCAGACACTGTACCTCCCACCTCCAGGATTGTAACACTCTCACCCATCCTTCAGAGTACAGACACTGTACTTCCCACCTCCAGGACTGTAACATCCTCACTCATCCTTCAGAGTGCAGACACTGTACTTCCCACCTCCAGGACTGTAACATCCTCACTCATCCTTCAGAGTGCAGACACTGTACCTCCCACCTCCAGGATTGTAACACTCTCACCCATCCTTCAGAGTACAGACACTGTACTTCCCACCTCCAGGACTGTAACATCCTCACTCATCCTTCAGAGTGCAGACACTGTACCTCCCACCTCCAGGACAGCCCTAAATCCCTTCATAAATCAATGATCATTTCCAAATTATTATATTCATGGGGTAGCACTAGATTTATAGGGGTTATACAGTGGCTGGGACATGGGAGGGGAGGCACAAACTAACTGGATCAAGAGCCCTTTACCAGCATCAATACAACCATGTTTAATACACATTTAAAAAAAAAAAAAAAAAGGGGGCACAGGTGAATACTCTCGAGATCTTCATTGGATACATTTTTGTCTTGGGACGTTCGTCACTCCAGGTCCCAGGACTGAAATGTATTTTATAAAGATGTATCACAAATAACCCACACACAGGAGAGGGAGGAAGACAGCATCATAAGTTCCTCTCTCCTGCATTTATAAAGTCATTCTTGTGACTTTATAAATGGTACAAGTCAGACCGAAACTTCGTGGTGAGTTCGTCTCTCCTACGAGCGGGTTATTTGTGTATCGTTCCAGTCACGGTGTTGTGTCTTTTTGTTCTTCAATAAAGATGAGCATGAACTTGTGTTCTTTCATCTGTACTGTACTGGTATACCTTCTACTGCCATACTCACTTGTCTCTGGCGTTCTAGTTCCTGTTCTCGTTCTTTGGCTTCTCTGGCGAGTCTTCGTTTTTCTGCTAGAGCTGCTTTGTATTCCTCTTCTGTAGCATAGCCAGTAACAGGCTTCTCTGCAGCTTTCTGGGCCAGAGTCTTCTCTTGGTCCGCCGTCATGTCTTCTACTAGCTTTTCCGAGCTGTCTTCAGGCACTGAAGCAATAGTGACTTCTTCTGGTAAATCTCTTTCAGGGGTTTCATCTTTTATGATTTGCTCTTCAGCAGGAACTTGGGGAGTATGTTCGACTGGTTCAGGATGTGGCTCTAGTTCTTTAACTGTGGTTTCAACTGGTTTGACAGATTCATCAATTAGTTGCTTAATTTCAGACACCGGTGTTTCTGTAGGTTTATCCCGCGTTTCTAAGTCCTCCGCACGATGTTCAATTTGGACAGCTGTGTCTTTGTCGGGTTGTTCTTGAATAAGTGTTACTGCTGCTTCTGGTTCCAAAACAGCAGTTACTTTGTCTCCTGATTTTTCAGTAGCAGTTTCATCAATTTCAGCTTTAGTTTCAGTTACGTCCAATTCTGTTTCCGGAGTTTTGTCATCATTTTCCTTCTTGTCGTCCTTGACTCCGGGCGAAGGTTTGCTCTCCACCAGAGGGGAGTGTACAGGGGTCGTTTTTGGCGTTGGTTTACTCTTTGGTGTTGTTTTGCTCTTCTCTACGGCCTTCTTGGCAGCGCTTTCAGCTTTAACTTGTGATGGAGTTTTCTTTGGTGTAGTTTTTGCCGGTGTGCGAGCAGGAGTGGCCGGCGCACTCCTGTCTGACCCGACGCTTTTGGCTCGTGTGGGTTTAGCCGAGGGTAAAGTCGCTCCGGCCGACACTGAAAAATGAAAGTGAAAACAGAAATAAAATTACAGAACTATAAGTGAATTACTCAGCAGAGACAAGCAAGGCATCGTTTCTAAACTTGAGCACCAAGCGTACAGATTCTCATACTTCAGAAAATTCCAGAGATAATTCAAAAGCACCATTTTGGTACCTGGATATTCACAGTCTTTGATTTCTGTTATGATGTTTATTTTGGAATTTAATAACTTGCAAATTCATAAAGAACAAAAGGCAGAATACTGTGACTGGAACAACATTTGTGTATTGTTCCATTCATGGTACTGCATCTTTTTGTTCTTTACAAGAGCTTCCTTTTCCTATGAGCGGGTTATTTGTGCAAATTAATATCAACGTGATTATACACGAGCCACAGAATGAATGAGGTTCAACCCCTATATGTTCTGGGGGTTAGAATTTATTCCTTGAAATTTTTCCCTTGGATTTTCAGAATGGGTTGGGCAGACTGAATGATAAAGTTTAGGATATCTCTGATACATTTCCACCTGAACGTTCAATGCTCAATTGTAATGCTGTACAGGGTGACCCAAAAGTCTGGACACATAGGCAAAATTGCATTTTTGTAATAATTATACAGTAATTTTAATGAATATCATCTTCAACATGTTGTCCACCATTAGTGATGCAAAGTTCAATGCGCTTTGCAAGATTCGCATGAACGCGATGCAGTAACTCCGGTAACTGCGGGAAAAACAGAATATTAGTAATATTTCCTATGTGTCCTGACTTTTGGGTCACCCTGTAGTTCATTCACCTTAGAAAGATAGTATAGATAAGATATAGCAAGCAGAAGAGGCAATGCAAATCAAAGCCATTTACTTTCAGAAACACATACATTTCCTCTCCATGGGCCTACTTTCCCTCGACGGCGTAGAGGCATCCCTCGGCTTATCTGCCGAAGACAGTGAAGATCCGGCAATGCTGAGCGGGCGAGGCTTGCGAGGAGAAGTTCGCGACCTGAGGGACACCTGACTGCTATTGTTGGAACCCTGACTCAGGGCCGAGGTGGGACGAGAGGGAGAGTTCGGAGTCACTGTCCCACTACGCATGCCTGTGGGACAGAGCAAGCCAGCACGCGGTGTTAAGCTGGGCCCTCGTACATCACACAAGCAAGCAAAAGCTAGAGATGTAGATTTGAATATCACGAGAGAAATCATCAGAAGATCAACTTTAAAATTTGTATAAATCATGAGATACACCTCAACAAAGTACTATGGACTCAGATTAAGTTGCAATAAACGACTGTTGTTCAAGCCCCTCGTCCACCCTTCCATTTATTCAAAGTGCTATGAAGTTACCACTGATAAATATGTAAACTTAACAACAAGAATCAGATAAAAGTAGCAAATACAGTAAACAATTACATGAGATATATTGCAAACAAACACACTGAAGGGAATAGAGAGATAACAAGGAAACAAACACACACACAACTAGCTGCTATAATACTGAAGAATGCTTTCTACAAGTGGTAAACTGCAAGCTATGTTACCACTGGTTAATGTACAGTGTAATATGTTAAAAGTAAAGGTTATATATAGTGCTATTAATGCCCTTTAAAATATCATAAGAAATCGTGAGTTAGCATTATTCTTATAGTAATAATTTAGTTACGTCCATAACACATGGTTAATAAAGGTTAATGCGTCTTATTAAGATTCCAAAGCAAGTTTATGTAAATAATGGCAGTGGTTAAGTGATCCAAAGCTACATAACATACCTGTGTAGTCGATATGTTTGGCCAAACATCACTCGCGACTTACCTGGGCTTGAAACATAAACGAGAGCTTGGGGACTGACTTTCTAAGCTGGGCAAGACTCACCAGCAATCAACCAAAACACCTAACATAATTAAGCCACACCAAAGAGCAATATAACATTTCTTAAAGGCAAAATTCAATTTTCAATTCACTATCGACCCACAATTCGGAAATGTCGAAAATTTCCTCTTAAACTGTGGATTAATAGCAAATTGTTCCAGCCATGGTACTGTTAACTTTTATTTTTCAGCTCGAAAGCAAGAAAAGCTCAAAAGCAACCTTTTATTTTTATAACAAAATAAAAATGCCTTTTCCATGTGTAATTTATATGGCATGCATTAAAGGCTAACGTGAATCAACAAATTTTACGATGCAAATTCAAATCCTGAAAATACAAAAGTTAATATTGAAGGTAAATATAAACTTTACAATATCTGTTATTCTTAAGCCACTGCAACTCTTTACTAATGGACATTTCAATAAAAAAGGCCTTCAACTTTGAAGCCCATAAGTAAAAAGCATTACAGTGGAACCTCAGCGTTTGAACTTAATCGGTTCCCAGGTGGTGTTGGAACTGGGAAAAGTTCAATGTCTGAAACAGTATTTCCCAGGCTTTAATTATCAGCCACACACACTTTAGGATGTCGAACTGACTCTTCCAAAAGTCTCTGAGAGTGAGGTCAGTGTCAGAGGTCACTTCAAAGCACTTCTAAAACATGGCTTTCCTGTCAAGTTTTTTACAACTAAATTGTAAACAAGCCAGTGCATTCGCACTCCAGAAAAATGTTCAAAGACAGAGTCAGTTTTTCTGAACAAAACTGTTTGGACTTTGGTTCGGTTGAGGTCCTGTACATTCGAACATCGAGGTTCCATTGCTTGTCGTATGATTAAAAATAAAAATTCTCATATACAGTGGACCCCCGGTTAATGGCCTGCTCCAAACACTAACAATTATGTAAGTATATTTTTACAAGTGCTTTTGTAAGTGCATGTTTAGGAGTCCAAAAGGACTAATCTAATTTACATTATTCCTTATGTTAATAAATTCGTTCGGTAACGGCACTTGAACAGCATTCTGGAACGAATTATGGCCGTTAACCGGGGGTCCACTATACATGAAACTGCTGTATTGTGGCCATGATCATAATTTAGCTACAGGACACCTCAATGACTGTACCCAACTCAATGCCTAATACACATTTTTTAATTTTGAACTGTTAATGCGTTTATATTGTAAATAATACAGTGGACCCTCGGTTTTCGTTGATAATTCTTTCCAGAAGGCTGTTTGAGTGTCGTTACCGAACGAATTTGTTCCCATAAGGACGAATGTAAATTAGTCATTTCAGACCCCCAAAAATACACTTATATAATTGTTCGAGTTTGGAACTGTACAAAAATCGAGGGTCCACTGTATATAGATTATTTTAATGAGTACCATACAGTCATGTGTGTATGTGGTGTATAACAACTATGTTAACTGCAATTTCTTTTCTATTTCTTTGGATCACTTTACTCTTGAATTTTTAAACAGTAAAAAACTTCAATGAATAATGACGCAGGGCTCAGGTGTGACAATTTCCCTCGGTTTTGCTAATCTCTGAAAAAATTATGTGTGGTAGGAATGTGGTGCAACTTGTGCACTGTAGACATGGTAAGCCAGTGACATACGCAAGCAGGAAGCAAGTATGCACAAATGGGTACGAACCTTACACACGCACCAGAAAACTGCCCAGAAGAGAACGACTGTTATGCACCGCATGCTAGTGGCTTTCTTCTGTGTCTAACAATATTTTATCACATGTAAAGTATATATTACACAGATATGTTTACTCTGTAAGAATCTTTTAAATGTTAAAAATTGTCCTCTGTACCTATTGGTTATTCCAGAGGTCATCACTCCTGATGCCTGGGTCTGAACAAGGCCCAGTGGCGAACCTACATTTCTGGGGCCCCTGAAGCTTGAACTGTTATGGGTCACCATGGCAACCAACAATGGCTGGTCTATATGATACTTTAATAACCTCTTCATTTTTATTTTAACTATTCTTTTGTATTGAATTACACAATAAAAATACCCAGATGTTGCACGTGTCTAATTCTTCATCATATATCTAATTCTTCATGTATATATTAGCTAGTGCCTGTCCAATTAATTGCCCCCATAAGTTAATTTGTAATTATTAGTGTTGTTACAGTGAATAAATCAGTTGTCCTCCAAGTGACAATTATCTGGTCAGTAAAGGTCATAGCACAATACAACAGACCACAGAACAGCTGGGGTTTAATCCCTTGGCGAGTATTAGGACTCTCTCGCAGTGGGTTTGAAACTCCACCCGTTCCCTGGTTTGTTTGCAATCACGATATCAAAAATGCTCGAGTAATAAGGCAACAAATGAAAAGCATCTGGTGTGCTTAAAACAGTCCAGGACTCAGACACTACCAACCAATATCAAGAGTACAACACTCTCTCTCTCAACTTCACAATATACAAATCAACTTAATAAACCAGTCAGCTTAATGAACAAATCCTAGAAAAAAAGCCATGAAGTGAGCAAGGTCTTAGGACCTTGTTCATGTCATGAAGTGAACAAGGTCCCAAGACCTCGTTGTAATGGTAGTGTGCAGATCAATATCTCTCACTACAGTGTTGTTATGGCAGTGTGTAGATCAATATCTCTCACTACAGTGTTGTTATGGTAGTGTGTAGATCAATATCTCTCACTACAGTGTTGTTATGGTAGTGTGTAGATCAATATCCCTCACTACAGTGTTGTTATGGTAGTGTAGATCAATATCTCTCACTACAGTGTTGTTATGGTAGTGTGTAGATCAATATCTCTCATTACAGTGTTGTTATGGCAGTGTGTAGATCAATATCTCTCACTACAGTGTTGTTATGGTAGTGTGTAGATCAATATCTCTCACTACAATGTTGTTATGGTAGTGTGTAGATCAATATCTCTCACTACAGTGTTGTTATGGTAGTGTGTAGATCAATATCCCTCACTACAGTGTTGTTATGGTAGTGTGTAGATCAATATCTCTCACTACAGTGTTGTTATGGTAGTGTGTAGATCAATATCTCTCACTACAGTGTTATGGTAGTGTGTAGATCAATATCCCTCACTACAGTGTTGTTATGGTAGTGTGTAGATCAATATCTCTCACTACAGTGTTGTTATGGCAGTGTGTAGATCAATATCTCTCACTACAGTGTTGTTATGGTAGTGTGTAGATCAATATCCCTCACTAGTGTTGTTATGGCAGTGTGTAGATCAATATCTCTCACTACAGTGTTGTTATGGCAGTGTGTAGATCAATATCTCTCACTACAGTGTTGTTATGGTAGTGTGTATATCAATATCTCTCACTCCAGAATATTGTTAACCCTTTGACTGTTTCGGTCGTATATATACGTCTTACGAGCCACTGTTTCGGACGTATACATGTATATACTCACAAATTCTAGCAGCTTCAAATCAAGAGGGAGAAAGCTGGTAGGCCCACATATGAGAGAATAAAAAAATCCTGCAGCACGCAGTGCATAATGAGATAAAAAAAACTCTGACCGTTTTTTTGGATTAAAACGCCATCTTTGAGGTGTATTTTTGTATAGTATTTATGGTTGTATTCTCTTTTTTATGGTCTCATTTAATAGAATGGAAAACATACTACAGAAATATAGATGATTTTGATTAGTTTCATAAGGAAAACGACCTTGAAATTGAGCTCAAAGTAGGGAAAATGTTCGATTTTTGCAAATGCTCAAGAGTAAACAAATCACGCCACGCGTCCAATACACATCAATTGGTGAGTCTAATATTCTTTCACAAGTGCACTGATATTATTTATATCATTTTCACAATAATGCAATAGTCTGCATAACGGTAAATCTTCTATTTTTTGTGTGAATAAAAAATCAAAATAGAAAGCAAGAGTAATATAAGAGGTGCCTAAAGACGTGACTAATGAACAGATAACATCTTATTTTAGTGTCAGGAATGTCTGCATTGTTTATTCTGGACCCTATTTTGAAATTGACATGAAAATTGGCATGAAATTGGCCAAATTGCCAATTTCTGGCCACTTTATTGGGTAGTTGAAATTGGTAAATTGGTGGTTTCTTGTACTCAATTGATAGAACAAATGGAGTTCTAAAGAAATAGCTATGAGTTTGGTCAACTGGAACAATGGAAGTAGCCGAAAATAAAGCTCAAAGTCGGCGAAATTGCCGATGTGTATATATCGCCGAGATCACTAACTTCGCGAGAGCGTAACTCCGTAAGTTTTCAATCAAATTTCATACTTTTGGTGTCATTACCATCGGGAAAAGATTCTCTATCATTTCATAAGAAAAAATAATTTTTTTTTTTTTTAAATTTTGTGACAACAGGAGATCACTCAGGATTAGGGTTGCGACAGTCAAAGGGTTAAGGCAGTGAGTATATTTGAAACTAGCCTCCCCTATCAATCTACTCTTCGACACACGCACATGCATTTTAACTCCAGAAGATGGTTGGTAGTAGTGAGTGACTGACTACAAGTGCTGTTGGTAAACCTTACTGCACGAGGCCACATCTCCCTCACAAGCACAGAAGCCATACATCTGGCAGAATCAGGATGGGACCCAGACTTTCGTTATCAACTTTAGCGGAAATTATTGATAACAGAGATGTAAGAGTATAACTAGATTGATAACAGAGGTGTAAGAGCATAATTAGATTGATAATAGAGGTGTAAGAGCATTAATTAGATTGATAATAGAGGTATAAGAGCATTAATTAGATTGATAATAGAGGTGTAACTAGCAAGACTATTATTTTGTATCAATATTCATCTCATTACTGGCATCAGTTAGAAAGATAATGATGTATTAATTCTTTAATTAGAAATGATTAAAAGAGATTTTGCATTTCATTCTGAATCTGCAAAACATGCATAGAAAAATATATGTTGCAAAAGATTTAGAAGAAATATATAAGACATTTAACCCTTTCGGTGTTTCGGCAGTACTAGCACGGCTTACGTGCCAGGGTTTTCGTCGTACTAGTACGCCTAAATTCTAGCGCCCTCAAATCAAGCAGAAACAGGCTGTTAGGCCTAGATGTGAGAGAATGGGTCTGTGCGGTCAGTGTGCGCAGTATAAAAAAAATCCTGCACCACACAGTGCATAATGAGGAAAAAAAAGCTCTGACCGTGTTTTTGGTTTAAAACAGTGACTTTGCAGTCTATTTTCGTATGGTATTTATGCTTTATTCTCATTTTCTTAGTCTCATTTGATAGAATGGATGATATATTAGAGAAATAGAGATAATTTTTACTGGTTTCACGATGACAAGTACCTTGAACCTGAGCGCAAAGTAGCAAAAATGTTTGATTTTTGCAGATGTTCAAGAGTAAACAAATCACGCCATGCATCCAATACACATCAACTGGGTAGTCTAATATTCTTGCACAAGTGCGCTGATATTATTTATACCATTTTTACAATGATGCAGTTGTATAGGTAACAGTAAATCTTCTATTTTTTGTGAGAATAAAAATTCAAAATAGAAAGCAAAAGTAAAACGGTGCCCCGTGGCTTGATCGCTAAAGCTCTTGCTTCACACGGTGAGGGTCTGCATTCGATTCCCAGCTCGGGTAAAAACATTTGGCGTGTTTCTTTACACCGGTTGTCTATGTTCACCCATCAGTAAAATGGGTACCTGGGAGTTAGTCGACTGGTGAGCGTCGCATCCTGGGACAAGGACCTAATTTGCCTGAAATGCTCAGCATAACAAGGGACTTTCTATATAGTAGTATGTCATTGATGTCAGCTAGGCCTGTATACCTTGTACATGTACTTGTAGTAAATAAAGATATTATTATATTATTATTATAATGTGAAAGGGGCCTGGAGACGTGACTAATGAACAGATAAAATGTTACTTGAGTGCCAGGAATGTCTGTCTCATTTATTCTGGACCCAATTTTGAAATCGGCATCTTTTGAAATTTGTGTGAAATTGGCCAAATTGCCAATTTCTGACCACCTTATTGGGTAGTTGAAATCGGTAAATTGGCGGTTTCTTCTACTCAATTGATAGAACAAATGGAATTCAAGCGAAATAGCTATAATTTTAGTAGACTGAAACATTGGAATTTGCCGAAAATAGGGCTCAAAGTGGGCGAAATCGCCGATGCGTAAATGTCATCGATACTGCTAACTTCGCGAAAGCATAATTCCGTTAGTTTTCAATCAAATTTCATAATTTTGGTGTCATTATGATCGGAAAAATATTCTCTATCATTTCATAAGAAAAAATAATTTTTTTTTTCCCCGAAAAATTTGCGACCCTGAGAACGAGTTTGGGAGAGGGCATTGGGACCCCCAAAGGGTTAACCAGTGACGCCGTCAGTGGCGCACCTACATTTTTGTTGCCCTGAAGCTTGAACTGTTATGGGTCACCTCCGCAACCAGCAACGGCTAGGCCTACATGATACAGTGGAACCTTGGTTTTCGTATGCCCTAGTTGGAGACAAGTCTTGGAGAAAATTATCTATAAAATGTATTTTTGTTAATATTTTTGAGTGTCTGGAACGGAACCAATTAATCCGTTCCAGACACCCAAAAATATTAACAAAAAATATATTTTATGGAGGATTTTCTCCGAGAATTGTCTCCGACTAGGGCATATGAAAACCCAGGTTCCACTGTACAGTGGACCCTCGGTTTTCGTTGAAAATTCTTTCCAGAATGCTGTTCGAGTGCCGAACGAATTTGTTCCCATAAGAACGAATGTAAATTAGATTAGTCGTTTCAGACCCCCAAAAATACACTTACAAAAGCTCTTACAAAAATACACTTACATAATTGTTCGAGTTTGGAGGTGAACGAAAACCGAGGGTCCACTGTACTTTAATAGCATTTTAATTTTTATTTTAACTGTTTTTTTGTATTGAATTACACTATTATTATTTTTTTTAGAATCCCTTCTCATACAGTAGACCTAAATTTTTTAAGGAATGTGGTCTAAAGTCCCTTCTGGGGCCCCTCAGGGTTTAGGGGCCCTCAAGCTTAAGCTTCGTTAGTAAGATCCATCCCTGGTCACTGTACTAAGTGTACTGTTTGTAAAATGGTCTAGATTACCATTTAACACAACACAGTGATTAAATGTACCTTAGAAATTCTGTGTCATAGAACCTGACTAAGTGTTTTACACTGTAAAAAATGCAGAAAAACGTTTTAGAAGGAAGTGAAGAAAGGAGTGAAAGGAGAACATCGAGTTGAAAGCAAACTTTGTAAACAATAAATGAAAAGAGAAGAGAGTGAGAAATATATAATAAAATATACAAAAACTTATTTTATTTGTAAGAAATAGAATTATGGGTTGACATATATCAAAATTATTATTATTATTATTATTATAGGGTGATTCAAAGCCCTTGGGGTCGTACAGTACCTAAGGAATGGTTAGTGATCAGGTTTGATCCTTGAGGAGGGCAGCTCCAATTCCCTGAATCAAGAGCCCTTCACCAGCATCAAGAAACATATATGCAACCCAAACTATGCAAGTGATATTTACAAAGGTCGTCGAACTTTGAGAAATTTACAACTTCTGTAAACTAGTGTAGGGCACAATTTATCTTCCCCATTTAAATTGAATTATCCGCCACCTGTACGTTATATTAACATTGTGATCATGCAGGGAATAATTAACATTGTTAACCTGGATTATAGGGAAATATATTTGTTAACCTAGATTATAGGGAAATAGATTTCTGTAAAAAATATGTCACCGCCTAAACAGATTTATGTACATTTTATGGTTGTGATTGGGTGAAACGGGTTTAGTCTGAGTCCCATACCCGACATGCAACTTACCTTGATAAGTACTCTTGGTATTTCTGCTAGTGTTGTCATTGCTGGACGAGAGGGCATTTCCTCGCAGCTTTTTCTGCCTAAGTATCTCGGCCCGTGTCATGCGTGGCTGTACTAGAGTGACAGAGCTGCGGGAGACCCCTCGGTCCAACCGGCCAGTTGCCATGTCCAGTGTCTGGGGTCTAGCCGGTCGGGGACCCAGATGACACATGCTCTTGGACATGGTGCGAGCAGGCTGACTCATGCGCACCGAGGATGGGGTAGACTCATGCAGGGGTGCAAGAGGGGATTTGCGATGGCGAGGACACGCCAGTTCATCCAACCGGCCAAGAGACAAGGCCCTACCTGGCGACCGGTGCCGTGGACTGCTACGGCTGGGGGTGGACGAGTCGCGTAGTGACGGCATTGCAGGTATCAAGTCTGTCCGCCGTCTTGCCGCCGACGTCGGGATAGCTGCCGTCATCGATCTTGTCATGAGGTCCTCGCCTGGTTGCATTTATAAAAAATTTGAAGTACAGTACAGGTATTGCAAAAGCTTAAAAATATAAATACAGGTGATCCTCACTCTATGATGGTTCGAATTACAATATTTTGACTTTTTGATGGTGTGACAACAATGTACGTTCAGCAGTTATCATTTATTGATAGGATAAACCTGTATCCATTTATTTACTTCTCAATACAGTAAGTTTATGACTTTACAAACACACAGAGAATCTTCCATTCTGTGTATATCATTATTGTGTATAATATCATTATTATACATAATTCAGAAGGTCCTTAACGTGTTTATAAGTTAAAGATTTACGATACTAGAATTTAGTTACAGTAATTATTTGCTTATTGACTTATTCAGAGACAGTAGTTATTTGTTTACTTATTTATCGTAACGCATTCAACTTATTATACTTTCAACTTACGACAGGTTCGTCGGAATGCAATCCCATCGTGAGTCGAGGACCACCTGTACTAATGTGCTTCAAGGAGTACATTGAATGGTAAACTATTACCAGTTCAAGGATCAGGTTAATAGACCCCTTGACTAAACATGTCCTTCATTTAGTCAAGTTTTTTGCATGTGGGTTTGTTTGTCACAGCTGTGACAAGGTGATACCTGCTTGTCCCAGCAGTGACTCAGGTATCACCTGCTTGTCCCAGCAGTGACTCAGGTATCACCTGCTTGTCCCAGCAGTGACTCAGGTATCACCTGCTTGTCCCAGCAGTGACTCAGGTATCACCTGCTTGTCCCAGCAGTGACTCAGGTATCACCTGCTTGTCCCAGCAGTGACTCAGGTATCACCTGCTTGTCCCAGCAGTGACTCAGGTATCACCTGCTTGTCCCAGCAGTGACTCAGGTATCACCTGCTTGTCCCAGCAGTGACTCAGGTATCACCTGCTTGTCCCAGCAGTGACTCAGGTATCACCTGCTTGTCCCAGCAGTGACTCAGGTATCACCTGCTTGTCCCAGCAGTGACTCAGGTATCACCTGCTTGTCCCAGCAGTGACTCAGGTATCACCTGCTTGTCCCAGCAGTGACTCAGGTATCACCTGCTTGTCCCAGCAGTGACTCAGGTATCACCTGCTTGTCCCAGCAGTGACTCAGGTATCACCTGCTTGTCCCAGCAGTGACTCAGGTATCACCTGCTTGTCCCAGCAGTGACTCAGGTATCACCTGCTTGTCCCAGCAGTGACTCAGGTATCACCTGCTTGTCCCAACAGTGACTCAGGTATCACCTGCTTGTCCCAACAGTGACTCAGGTCTCACCTGCATGTCCCAGCAGAGACTCAGGTCTCACCTGCTTGTCCCACCAGAGACTCAGGTATCACCTGCCTGTCCCTGCAGTGACTCAGATGCCATCAGATTAAGATCAACAAAAACTTCGAAGCAGAAAAAAATAGGCCAATCAATTACGCAGATTTTCTGAGCTTTTAGGAAGGTAATCTGTCTCATTCACGGTGAGGGGAGAGCTAAACTCATAGGGGGGCCACACGACGCCTGGGAAATGGGAGGTAATCAGGTCGGATTCAAGGTCAAGGAGAGTGGCTTAAGCTGGATCAAGAGCCCCTCACTCACTGGTATCAAGGCACCACCCTCTTCTTGGAAGGGAAATAATTCGTAAAAAGTGTCATCGCTCTCAAAATGCTCCTCTATATAGTACAATTTTTTTTGCAATTGAAAAATATATAACCAAAATTGAATAGCCTATGAAGAGGCCCTCACGTGCAATTTTGCATACACGTTTCAACTGCAAAATAAAGATCATACATACATTAGCTGTTTAACCCTTAAACGGTCCAAACGTATATATACGCTCGACCAGTGCCCCGAATATTTTGAAAAAAAAAAAAAAAAATTATAGAAATAAAGAGCACATTTTTTTTAAGTGTTATAGGATAAAAAAAAAATTAGGGTCAGTACTTACCGAGATATGAGGCAGAGAAGTTGGCGCTGGATGCTCACCTGACAGCAACAGGAGTCCTGTCGCTTGCAGAATTGTTGACGATATACCTTTTTTTCTCTTTTTTTTTATTATTTTATATAATTTTTATGTTCTGATAATTACAATTTATAGTAGTTCTTGTGATTTCATAGCCAATCTTTGTTCTGACAATAATATTAGGTACTGAAATTGTACACAAATAATAATAATAATGATAGTGCATAAAAATAATAAATAATAATAATGATAGTGAATAATAATAATAATATTAATAATAATGATAATGAATAATAATAGTAATAATAAAGTTCCCTTGAAGCATTATATAAGATGTGTGTCACTGCCTTATCTCATCTGATCTCTACTAATGATGACTGGTGACATTTGATGAGGGGTGAGGGTAGTCTTATCTTTTCTAATCAGTCCAGTAATTACAGTGATGACATTTGATGAGCTTACACTGCTTCCCTTTATTTGTTACGCAAACCTGTGTGTCTGTATGTATCTGTCTGTCTGTGTGTCTGTCTTTCTGTCTGCCTGTGTGTCATCTCCTTTCTGTCTGCTTGTCTCAGAGAGTAGCTCATAAACCAACTGGTATTACGCAGATCACAAGCACATTATATCACTTTGTCTTGATTTTTTGAGTTATCCTAGGTAATTTACACTATGTATAATTGTATTTACGTATGTGTTCCTGTGAGATAGAGACAAAGAGACAGATAGATACAGACAGACAGACAGATGGAGATAGACAGCCAATCAGGTACCCAGCCAGTTGCTGGTCAGCCAGCTGGCCGACCAGCCTGCCGACATCACTTTCCACTTAAAAGGGGGGTGTTAATGTGACATGTTTGCTCTAGCTGGCGCTCAATTTAACTGGTGCTCCCACAAGGTACTAATTGGTCCCAGATTTTTTTTAATATGGAGCACACCGAGTGTTAAGACCCATTCTATGCTGACCAGGCATCTCAGGCCAATTGTGCCAAATTTGGAGGCAGGAAAAATAAAAAATAAATACAGTGGTCCCTCGGTTTTCGCCGAAAATTCGTTCCAGAATGCTGCTCAAGTGCCATTACCGAACGAATTTACTTCCTTAAGAAATAATGTCACGTAGGTTAGTCTATTTCAGACCCCCAAAAATACACTTGCAACAGCACTTACGAAAATACACTTACATAAATGTTCGAGTTTGGAGATGCACGAAAACCGAGGGACCACTGTATACGTTTGGGGCAGTAGCAGTACTAACGTATATATACGTTTGGACCGTTTAAGGATTAAGAGAGCTGACCACAGTCAAAATTTGCACTAAGACTTAAATAAAAATTTAGGGCTTCCTAGCAGGGGTCGAAATGTTAAATTATGCAACTTCTAAATAATAAAAAAAAAATTAAAACTTCAAAATGGTTTTTTGAGAAAATATTGAATAATTCTACCGAAAAAAATGACACTGAATGTAGGAGGTCACATGCCTGATTAAAAATATCCTGATTTGAGGCTTCAAAAAACTTGTCAACACCTCAAAAAACTTTTTCAAAAAAGTACATTGAACTGAATAATTTAGAAATTGATCATATCTTGAACTGAGAGTAGTTTATTGAACTATAATAAACAATAATACATGATACACTTATGTATACTAATATACATGAATAACTTCTTCACATGCACATACATACACATACACACACACAAACACAAGTATAATAAGAAGTTCATTATTAGAGATATACGTAATACGAACAGGAAGCAAAGTTTTAACCTATAAACCCATATAAACTGAAGGAAATAAGAGGTATTTCTTCAACATAAATCTGATAGTACAGTAGAACCCCAGTATCTGCGGGTTCGGTTTCCTCGGGTTCAGTTTCTGTGGGTTTGGTATCTACAGGTTCAGTTTCCACAGGTTCGGTTTTTAAGGGTTCAGTTTCCACAGGTTCGGTTTCTGCGGGTTCAGTTTCCATGGCTTCGGTTTCCGCGGGTTCAGTTATCCGTGGTTTACCACGGCCAGAAAATAAGCCTTAATTTTGCTTAATAATGACCCCAAAGTGCAAAAGTAGTGATGGTGACAGTTGTTCAAAGTCTAAGAGAAGCCGTGAAGTGCTTCCCGTCACTTAAAAAGTGCTAACTCTCCACTTATTGTGCGTAATTTATCAATTAAACTTTATTGTAGGTTATGTAAGAAAAAATGGAATACATATATGGTCAACTACTATCCGCAGTTTAGGGCATCCACGGCAGGTATCCCCCGCAGATATGAGGGCACTACTGTATCATTACCATGATCAGAGCTTAGCGCTACACCCACAAGGATCATACAGCACCACAAGACTGATAAAACAGCAGAACAAACTGAGCAATAACGCAACAGAGGAATGACACGCACACAATATCGTGGCTGGAACAATTAAACAGCACTAATGGGACGACCCTTGTGACAACATTTTGGTTCATCTTGGACCAGCTGTAATTTGACTGAGGACAGACTGGAAAGTCGTCGTAAGTGCTTGTTGTTTGTGAACACAGCAGACTCCTGAACACAGGAGAAGCAGACTCATGAACACAGCAGAAGCAGACTCCTGAACACAGCAGGCAGCAGACTCCTGGACACAGCAGGCAGCAGACTCCTAAACACAGCAGGCAGCAGACTCCATACAGAGGTTCAGAATTCTATACTGTACAACAAAACTCAATCACATTGGTTGGTGGTTAAGCTGTGGGCCCAAGAGCTGCAGCTCAACCCCCAAAAGCTTAAACAGGTAATTCTTTCTTCTTTCAACACGTCGGCCGTTTCCCACCAAGGCGGGGTGGCCCAAAAGGAAAAACGAAAGTTTCTCCTTTTACAATTAGTAATATACACAGAAGAAGGGGTTACTAGCCCCTTGCTCCCGGCATTTTAATCGCCTCTTACGACACGCATGGCTTACGGAGGAAGAATTCTGTTCCACTTCCCCATGGAGATAAGAGGAAATAAGAACAAGAACTAGTAAGAAAATAGAAGAAAACCCAGAGGGGTGTGTATATATATATGCTTGTACATGAATGTGTAGTGTGACCTAAGTGTAAGTAGAAGTAACAAGACATACCTGAAATCATGCATGTTTATGAGACAGAAAAAAGACACCAGCAATCCTACCATCATGTAAAACAAATACAGGCTTTCGTTTTACACTCACTTGGCAGGACGGTAGTACCTCCCTGGGCGGCTGCTGTCTACCAACCTACTACCTAGGAAACAGGTAATTACAGACATATAACAAGGACAGGCTGCTTCAAACAAATACTTGGGGGACACAGCTGGAAATTAAAGACACAGATGAGCAAAAGGGTTGTCAGGAAGTATTTCTTCACCCTTAGGGTGGTCAGGACATGGAATGACCTTGACAAAGAAATAGAGGAGGCAGACTTTATACATAGTTTTAGGAACAGGTATGACAGGCCAATGAGGTTGGGAGTAAGTGAATCTGGCAAGTGGTAAGTTGAGAGGCAGGGCCAGGAGCTGTGAATTGACCCCCATAATCACAAATAAGCGAGTACACATTTTGTAAACAACAGGAATAATAAGGCGGTAACGATGAGAAAGGAAGAATAAAAGCAAATAACTCGGAAGTATAAAATAAGTTCAGGAAAAGACGACATTCAAGAAAAGATGGCGTAGCACATATATAAATTACCGAGGAGTTGAACCGAGCTGTGACTCGACCCCCTGTAACCACAAACAGGTGAGCACACACACTGAAGCATCAAAGGTATCACAACCTGACAGAATTGTAATCAAGGGAAGTGCTAGACACACAGGAGTAATAAAGCACCGGGGAATGGCAAGTAATGAGGTATGATGAAGGGTAGGGCAGTCTAAATACCCAGCAACAGGAACCCTTCACTGGGATCAAAATAAGTGAAGGGATACAATGGAATATCACCATTGACACTAATGGAACCCTTTACTAGCACCAATGTAACTCTCTTGTGAAGGACCCCAATAAAAAATATAAAATAATCTTTATTTCTAGCAGTACATGATACAACTTATACAGACCACAGCTGACATCAATGACATACAGGTCTCCCTCAACATTCGTGTTTTCCACTTTCGCAGGCTTCACACATTCGCGAATTCCCGGCCGCCAAATTCCCAGCCACCAAATCATATTTAAGTTTCCCACCACGCAAGCATCCCTACTACCTTCCCTCCGACCCAGCAGCCAGCCAGCCCGCCCACCACTCACTCACTGAGTGTTTTGTTTGTTCATTATTTGTTATTAAACTACAGTATAATATGTATGTAGTAATATATAGTACAATATTTTACTATGTTTTCATGTGTTTTATGATTGTTCATGGTTCAATAGGTTAAGGAAGCAGTATTTCCTTACAATATATTGTAGGGAAGTAATGAATGTACTAAATAAAGGTTATCTATCTATTACATTTATTCCAAATTGATATCAGAAACATGATAAATACCCTAGAACTGTAATAAAGACGCTGAAATGAATAATATATGCCATATTATACGAGTGGGGTAAGAGAAGCAGGCAGGCCGCCACTCATAAGAGATGTTTACATCAGGGTATACATGCCTAAATCACTCTTGTCATAAGAACAAATGCAAAAAAATAGCATTTATTATTTTTAGAATAATAATAATAATTTATAATAATTGATCTGGAGCACTTTAAATGTCATCAGTATTTGGTAGCTGACATTTAGAGCACTCCACAGCAATTATTATTATTTATTATTATTATTTTCCTACAATATATTGTAGGGAAATAATAATAATAATAATAATAATAATAATTAATAATTGCTGTGGAGTGCTCTAAATGTCTGCTACCAAATACTGAATACATTTAAAGTGCTCCAGATCAATTATTATAAATTATTATTCTAAAACTAATAAATGCTATTTTTGCATTTGTTCTTATGACAAGAGTGATTTAGGCATGTTTACCCTGATGTAACATCTCTTATGAGTGGCGGCCTGCCTGCTTCTCTTAACCCACTCATAACTTATATAATATGGCATATATTATTCATTTCAGAGTTTTTATTACAGTTCTATTTATCATGTTTCTGATATCAATTTGGAATAAATGTAATAGATAGATAACCTTTATTACCAATATTAGTGTAATTACACAACATTTTATTAGCGCTAAGGCTAACATCCACCACCCATGACGACTCACCAGACACTGACTTACTGCTCGCCTCTCCCTCCCTCCAATAGCTCCTCCCACTTTGTAACGATGTTAGATGGTGAATTTAATGTATTTTTCTGTAAGCTTAACTCGTTGTATGTGTATTTTACTTTTTTATTGTTTTCTGTAATATAAGAGTTTGCAAATTAAAATAAAGTTATCAAGTTGGAGTTTCATTTCTATTTTTTTTCTAATGTACAGTAGAACGTCATTTAGCACGAGATTATGTTGCACGTTACGGGTATTGCACGATTTAAGATTTGCGACACATTATCATCTTACACGACGTAAAGATGATATTACACGGTTCGGCAGGAGGGGAAAAATTTTGAGCGCGCGGTCGCCCGCAGTGGGTTAAACCATTGAGTCAGTGGGGGTCCTACTAAGGGTGGCTATGAGCCACATCAAGTGTTTAATGCTGACGAGACAAGTGTTTTCTGGAAGAAAATGCCAACACGAACTTATATCAGTCAGCAAGAGAAAAGTGCATCAGGCTTCAAGACAGCAAAGGATCGCTTCACCTTGCTCCTTTTCGGTAATGCATCAGGTGATTTCAAGTGTAAGCCCATGGTTATTTACTGCCTAAGAATCCTCATGCTTTGAGGAAAAGGGAATTTGTTTTTCCTTCCTGCAAACTGTAAGTTTATTCAGATACACAGGGCCAGGAGCTGAGTCTCGACCCCTGCAACCACAATTAGGTGAGTACAGTTACATACATTATCATACATAGCAGCATATGTGTAGAGAACCTAGGATAACCCAAGTCAGTCAATGGAAATACTAAGTCACTCTGACTTTTTTGGGTTATCCTAGGTTCTCTACACATATGCTGCTATGTATGATAATCTTCGTAACTGTATCTGTGTATACCTGAATAAACTTACTTACAGTTTGTGGGAAGGAAAAACAAATAACCATTCTCACAAGCAGTCTTGTTGTGGTTCAGCAGACACCACCCGCCTTACCCAACCACCACGGACCCCACCATCCCAGCATTCGTACGTATTTCATACGCGTCAAGAAGTCCTGGCTACAAGCCAGCTGTGTTTGTGAAGAATAAGAGAGAGTGAATTGTGTTTTGATCTTGAATTAACGAAGAAAACAAAGATATTAGACAAGACATAACCCGTGGCCGTAATGAAGTGTTACTTTGTACACATAAAAATGTAAACATAAGTTTGTGTGACTGACTGACTTGACTGACTGACTTGACTGACTGAATGACTGACTGACTGAATGACTTGACTGACTGAATGACTTGACTGACTGAATGAGTGACTGACTGACTTACTGAATGACTTGACTGACTTACTGAATGACTTGACTGACTTACTGAATGACTTGACTGACTTACTGAATGACTTGACTGACTTACTGAATGGCACTATGACTGACTTACTGAATGACTTGACTGACTTACTGAATGACTTGACTGACTTACTGAATGACTTGACTGACTTACTGAATGACTTGACTGACTTACTGAATGACTTGACTGACTTACTGAATGACTTGACTGACTTACTAATGACTTGACTGACTTACTGAATGACTTAGACTGACTTACTTGAATGACTTGACTGACTTACTGAATGACTTGACTGACTTACTGAATGACTTGACTGACTTACTAGAATGACTTGACTGACTTACTGAATGACTTGACTGACTTACTGAATGACTTGACTGACTTACTGAATGACTTGACTGACTTACTAAATGACTTGACTGACTTACTGAATGACTTGACTGACTTACTGAATGACTTGACTGACTTACTGAATGACTTGACTGACTTACTAAATGACTTGACTGACTTACTGAATGACTTGACTGACTTACTGAATGGCTTGACTGACTTACTGAATGGCTTGACTGACTTACTGAATGACTGACTTGACTGACTTAAAGTTAGACACTCAGTTCAACCATCAACTTCAGTTCAAGAACTTCTGTCCACCTCAGCCCAGTGGGGCCACAGCATAACTCTCCACTCTCTTCACAATCATCCACAAACACCAGCACCCACAATTTAAGGTAAATACTATTATTTCTATTACATTTGTAGTCTTAAGCAGTAAAAACAACATAATACATCACGATAATGAACTAAAATTACATATTCACTTTTATTTTTGTAAGATCTGTTGGTCTAAAAAAAACTTGTTTGGCTTTTTGGGGACTCCCAGGAACGTAACCCTATTTTTCCCATTAGTTCTTTTAATTATTTAACACGAAATTATATAACACGACTTTTTCAGGAACGTAACTATCGTGCTAAATGACGTTCTACTGTATACATATTTAATTCAACATTTGGCATCATTACAAAGTGGGCGGAGCTACAACAGAGGGAGAAGCAGCAGTGTGTCAGTAACTTTTGATTCACCATGACACTTCACAACACTATAAAATACGTATTGTATAATTATACTATTACAGGCCTCCCTCCACAGCCAGCTCATGTCAAAATAACATATATATAGCACATTATTTTATGATGTTTTCATGTGTTTTATGATTGTTCATGGTTCAATAGGTTAAGGAAGCAGTATTGTATTATATTTCCCTACAATATATTGGGGCACCAAACATTCGCGATTTTTCAACATTCGCGAGGCTCTTGATCCCCTAACCCTCACGAATGTTGAGGGAGACCTGTACCACAGTTTAAACAGCCAAAATATGTGCCAAATGAAGCGAGATACAAGAGGTAGTAATAACTGCTCTCACTTCACAGGGTGAGGGTCCTGGTTTGATTCCTGGCGAATGGGGTGGAAACATTGGATGTGTTTCCTTACACCGGTTGTCCATGTTCACCCATCAGTAAAAATGGGTACCTGGGTGTAGGTGGACTGGTGTGGGTCGCATCCTGGGACAAAACTGACCTAATTTGCGGGAAATGCTCAGCATAACAAGGGTCTTTCTATATAGTAGTATGTCATTGATGTCAGCTATGGTCTGTATACCTTGTACATGTAGTAAATAAAGATATTAATATTATTATAACCACTGTCAATTTTAAATGAATATACAGTACTGTGTCGTAGAATAAACGCTGACAATGGGACACCATGAAAATATCTCTAGGTACAGAGGTCATGTTCATACAGCTCAAAATACGGCACCAGTCATCCTTCCTTTACAGAACTGGTGTACGAAAATGGCGATAGCGGCACAGTAGCGATAAAAGAACCAAACACAATGAAAAAACAGCTCAATTGAAAGCCAACAAAAACATGGAACAATGAAAATAATGTGTTGTACACACATGTCCCTCCTATATCACAAACACACACACACACACTCCTATATCACACACACACACACACACACACTCCATCACATACACACACATACTCAATCTACATTCTTCGTTCATCATACCTGTAATAAAAATGCAGTGGTACCTCGAGTTTCGTACAGCCCCAACTCGAACAATTATGTAAGTGTATTATTGTAAGTGCTTTTGTAAGTGTATTTTTGGGGGTCTGAAACAGACTAATCTAATTTACATTATTCCTTATGGAAACAAATTTGTTTGGTAACGGCACTCGAACAGCCTTCTGAAACGAATTATGGCCAAAACTCAAGGTACCACTCTACATAAAAAACAGTCAAAATTCATGTAGGAGCAAATTTTGGTAGACAAAAATATTTGAATCAATTAAATGTTAGTGAAGAGTGCAGTTTATTGGACACCGGTGAAACTATCGTTAATACAATATAAAATTTAATAACACTGTAAATTCAATTTGCATATCTTAAAACGCTGTAAATTTTGTGTTAGCACAAACAGAAGACAATGAGCATTAGAAACACAAATTACAACCTTACCATTTAAAACTGAAAAAAAAGTTATAATGATTTCTAATATATAAAACAGAACTGTGTACTCAACTTTACTTGCTTTAATATAAAGCTTTGTATAATGAAAACTAAAGCACGTAAAGCCACACTGTGGCTTTAGTTGCACAAATTGCAATGCTCATTATGAAGATTGACCTACATTATGCAACATATCCTAGAAAATAAAGGAAAAACAAAACCACTTTGAGGAACAAAGGAAGATAAGGTTCAATATATAAATGGTATTTTGGAAATACATGGGCAGTCCACACACACTTGGGAAAGTACAAATTCATGCTTCAACAAACAGTAACCATGCTGAAACAAACAGTAACCATGCTGAAACAAGAAAAGGCTACCAAAATGCAAAAAAAATGATACAAAAGCCATGAAATCCTGGGTCCACTCCAGATTGTAAGCAAATACTAAAATCTTCCATTAGAGTCAGAACTCTTATAAAGCTCCTTTATAAGCATTCTTATAAAGCTCCTTTATAAGATTTCTTACAAAGCTCCTTAAGAATAGCAAATGGAGAGGTCTTGAAAGTCCAAGCTAGTCAATTTTGAATCCAGTTTTGAAACTGCATTTGCAAAAAAATCACATTATATAGAGCTTTATAAGAACACTGAATCATAATGAACCAATAGACACAATATGCAGGAACTACTGGGATAAATTTGGACCATATAACAGAGTCCGCAATACAGCGACCATTTAAAGAGTTTGCAACCCAGTTAAAAAGATTCTTCTAAGAGGAGATTACTGTAAGTAGTTAATGCGATCTATATTATTCATGCCAAGGAAGACTAAGGTGTATTCATTTTTTTTTTGAGATGTCTTTGTAGGTTAGTTGAAAGTATATATACAATATTAATACTATGAGTATCTCAAGCTTACTGATCTCAGCCAATACCACAAAACACTACTAATTTTAAGTTAAAGGGTTGTAAATATTAAAAAAAAGCAATGAAAAGAGTTTTCAGTCATTGAAAGTAAAACACAGACTAGTAGAACATTCCTTCATGAAGCATCCTTGGTTTAGCCAGTTTGCAAACTCACCACCGATAGTGCACCCAGCCCCAGTAAATACAGAAGCAGTTCTACGAGAATAGCACGTGGAAGATGTGGGTGTTGAAGCCGGTGAGGTGGAGGCTGGGTTGCCGCTACCGCCGCTACTTTGGTTTGCGGGACCCAGTGCGGCGAAGTTATCCCCAAACTCCCACACACAGAACCGTGATTGGGATGCATTTGTTGGGGTTTTATCTGAGGATGAGGATGAGGTGGAGGATGGAGGAGGAGGAGCAGGGATGTCTTTGGAAGAAAAGGAAAGAGAAGATGACTTAGTAGGCTGAGGAGTGGAGGATCGGACCCAAGAGAGGGCAGAAGGTGGGGTCTTGCGCTCCAGTGACGAGTCACGAGACTTGGTCAGCCGGGTACCTTGGGTAGTAGGGGCATGGTTTTGGTGGGAGGAGCCGCTCTCATCCCAGTGAAACACCTCATACATCGAGCTTGACATACGCAGGTCTGTAACAACAATGTAACACTGCTGAACAGACATGCAGAGTGCAGCTTAGCATAGGCAATTGAAACCTGATTTTGTGGAGAGAGAGAGAGAGATAAAGCAATCTGCTTTTGTGACTGGAGTTACAATATTGTGCAAAAATTCACTATGATAAATGAGAGAGTGCTTATACTGCCATTCCAAACCCAAATGTGCTTTGTGAATATTTATTGTGCAAAGAGCCTTAGTGCATTTTTAATTTTGAAAAGGTAAATGATTATGTTTTAAAAATATGACTATAATTTGTAATGAGAAAAGATGACCAAGAGAACTGGATATTTGAAATTTGTGATTAAGGCAAATACCTGAGTAAGACCCCAGAGATAAGGATGCTACACAGCTCCTGCTCCACACTAAATCATTATAAATTATATTTTCTTCTGGATACCACTTTATAAAGCTTGATAAAGCTCTACCCACAGCAAAAATCTTCTATAATAAAGCTTTGCTCTTGACAGAAGTTTATAAAACTTGACAAAGCTCTACCCAGAGCAAAACACTGTCAAAAATAAAGATCTGCTCGGTATCAGCTCTTCCTAGCATTCTTGCTGGCTCTACCTGTCACCCAACAGAGCATGTGTGAATAAATGGGTCAGTGTACTGACAAGTTGATAAATTAGACACATGCAACACTTGGGTAAACTGTGGAAACATTTTGCCACACAGTGGCTTTTTCAGTCCAGTACAGAGAAGACTGGTGAAGATCAGAAGGAGTTTAAGGTTATCAGTCCCTCAGGCTGGAGTCCATATAATCAGTCCATCAATCTTGATTACTGGATTGATTACATCGACTCTGAGGGACTGATTACCTCAAACTGCTTCTGATCTTCACCATTCTTCTCTGTACTGGACTAAGGAAGCCACTGTGTGGCAAAACATCTCCCAAATGTTGTACATGTGAGTAATTTATCAACTTCAAGAGTACCGTGACAGTAAAATAAAACCTTTACCAACCAGCAGAGTGCATCAATTTATACTGTTCACTGTTGTCATATTTTTTATAGCATAGAGCTCAGATTTCTGCTGTTACCCAAAGCTGCAGACTATCAGAGAGGTGGGAAGTTATCCGAGTTACCACACATTGTGTTAACCTTAATCCCCAGGATCGAGCTCAAGAGGTTTTGGTAATAAAATTCACAATACCAAGGCTGGAACAATTCACAACTGGCTTAGAAATTGGAGATGAACCCTGACAATGATTCAGTCTACCCTGGACTTGTATTAAGTCACGAGACAGGGAAAGGGAACAAGGGGGGTTAGTAACCCCTTCTGTATAAATTACTAAATGTAAACAGAAGAAAAACTTTTCTTTTTCTTTTTCGGGTCACCCTGCCTGGGTGGGAGAAGGTCAGGGTGTTGAAGGTCACAAGGGAGAAAGTCCAGGAAGGTCCAAAACGATGTCACTTTCATATCCAATTTCTAATTAAGTTGTGAATTAAGAGGCTAAGTGAAGCGTGTTTTAATGTTTAAGGATTAATGAATAAAAAATCACAATACCGTGACTAGAACAATACACAAATAACCTGCACATAGAAGAGAGAAACTCATGATGACGTTTGGGTCCGACTTGCGCCATTTAGACACTACAGGTGGTCAATGACTTACTATGGGGTTACGTACCAACGAACCCATTTTAAGTCAAATAAGAATATATGCTAAATAAATAAACAGATAATTACTGCAACTAAATACCAGTAATGATAAGTCAATAAATGAATACAAGTTAGGGACTTGTGACCTTCATGCCGGGTAATTATCTTAAGTTTCATCTCCAAAATAACTGCTGCCACACCATCGTAAAGCTGAAATATCCTAAGTCGAACCATCTTAAGTCGAGGACTACCAGTAATGACTAGTCAGTCGTTCTAGTCATACCGAAATGTTGTTCATGAGTTTCTATGTGCGAGTTATTTGTGTGTTTAAGGATTATAATTATCCTTGCCACTATGGCCCCTGCACTAGCACAACTGTTATCTCTCAAAATAGATATTTTTCCACTCCCTGCCGGGATACACTCATTACAATGAATAGAAAATCAGGGGGAAAAAAATCAAGCATTTTCATTTACCTAAAATAAAAAATTTAATATCTAAATACTAATTAAATTCACTGTTCATGAAACTAAAATACTGACAAAAAACTTGTTGTTTTATTTACTAATTCTACTAAAGACGGTTTAGAATTATTAATGTGGTTTATGCAGAAGCCTAAACAAAACAAAACTGAAGCAAAGTAAGAATTTTTTTATTAACAGCCTTAACTTAAAAGTAAACATTAAAATTAACTTACAAACACTGCCAGAGATACAAGAGGAACGCTACTATTATACTAAGCCATCGCCTTTGCAAAATGATTGTTTACCTCACTTCATAATGAACACAGGTACTTTACCGTGATGGGAACAACACACGAATAACCCAGACATGGGAGTGAAAAACTTACCACGATGTTTTGGTCCGACTTGGACTATTTACGACTCATGACAACACACGAAGGTGAGGGAGCTAGTATATTTGCTGGCTCCCCCACCTTCGTGTGTTAGTGTGACTTGTAAATGGTCCGAATCGGACCAAAACATCGTGGTAAGCTTCTTTCTCCTGTGTCCGGGTTATTCGTGTGTTGCTCCTCGATGACGTGAAAAATTAATTTAATGACAGTGAATAAAAATGCTTTGAAGTCCTAATAACAATGAATAACCAATTCCATCTGATCTAAGTTTATCCTGAAATGTCCGTCAGGGGAAAAAAATATGACTTGACAGAAATAAAATTATCTTTGTCTAAAAACTACTAATACCTGGGAATAGCATAAAATACAGTGGTACCCCGAGTTTCGTACACCTCCCAACTCGAACAATTATGTAAGTGTATTATTGTAAGTGCTTTTGTAAGTGTATTTTTGGGGGTCTGAAACGGACTAATCTAATTTACATTATTCCTTATGGGAACAAATTCGTTTGGTAATGGCACTTGAACAGCCTTCTGGAACGAATAAAGTACGAAACTCGGGGTACCACTGTATATAGAGTTCTGGATATAATTTTCCCCCAATGTGCATAAAGAATACAGTAAATTTTCTTATAAAGCTTCTGTATGGAGATTTTTTTGTAAATGAGATTGAAAAAGTATATTAAAAACTGAACAGTGCATGGGAAGGCCTTCATAGCACATGCTATTCAATTTTGGAGTTACTTTTCCCATCACATTTACAATAAAAATCAAATACAACATCAAGGAGCTCTATGAGAGAGCAAAAACTATACAGCCAGGTCTCAATTAGCATGGGTTCGAACAATGCAAATTTCAATTTAGTGCAAAATTAATTAATGCTAGTTTCCCCCCAAACTCTTCAAATCGTGTGCAGAAATTACACATAACTCGAACAGTGCAAATTCAAACAATGTGACCACCAATGGGACCAGCAGTAACAGCCTCGTTGATCGGGCCCTGATCCACTGGGAGGCCTGGTCGTGGACCGGGCTGCTGGGGCATTGATCCCCGGAATACCCTCCAGGTAGACCTCACGGGATTCCCTATTGCCACTAATTGAGACCTGGCTGTATTTAAGATAACATTTGCTTCTTGGTATGTCCCAGCTACCAAGACTCACATAATGTTGACCTCCACAACAATAAATAATGAAAAATATCAATACAGAAATAAAAGTCAGACTAATGTGGTTGGAACACTTCATAGCATAATTACACATCATTCAATAATCTCTAAATAAACTTTTGATAAATCTAGGACTTATTTTTTTTTCAACAAACTGGTTGTCTCCCACCGAGGCAGGGTGATCCAAAAAAAGAAAACATGCTTTCACCATCACTCACTCCATCACTGTCTTGCCAGAAGGGTGCCGATACTACAGTTAAAAATTCAAATATCCTTACCACCCTTTCAGAGTGCATGCACTGTACTCCCCACCAGGACTCAAGTCCGGCAAACTGGTTTCCCTTCATGTTACCTCACTCACACTCCAACACCAACACTCCAACAGCAACACTCCAATAGCAACACTCCAACACTCATTGGTTATGACTTGCTCTTTTATCTTCTTGTCTTCACAAATATTTTCATCTCAGACTTTCACACCGGATAAATCACAACTTAAGATAACCTTCTTCCCTAACTGAGCCAAACCTACAGTGTTCCACTGTGCTAAGTTCCAATAACGTCTCTAAGATTTGTGAATTAAAACTGCCATGAGGAAAAACAAATGAAATATATTTGTGTGTTGCCACGTTATACCTTCATATCTTGATTTAATCTGACAATTCAGTGTACTGCTGTTCCTCGCTGTACGATGGTTCCACTTACGATATTTTGACTTTACGATGGTGCTATCGTACCGTCATAAAGTCAAAATATCACCATTGTATAATACTGTACATTTACTGATAGGATAAACTTGTATCCTACTGGCATTTAGTTACAGTAATTATTTGTTTATTGACTTATTCAGTGACAGTAGTTATTTATATTTGACTTTTAATATTTTCAACTTACGACAAGTTCGTCGGAACGGAAGCCCATCATAAGTCGAGGACCAACTGTACTGTATTTGTAAACTATCCTGCCTTCATAAACGAAGCTAAAACTGTCAAGTACTTCCCTGATATCTTGACTTAAACTAACATTTCACTGTACTGCAATATATAAAACATTGTGTAAAAAACACATAGGTAAGTGAAATCTGATGGAGAATACTGACATTTTTGAAAGGATCAGAGTGAAAAAGGCCTCACCTTCTGGCTTCCTGTCAAGACTCTGGGCTGAAGTTGCTCGTTTACGACTCAGCTCTATGTCGCCGCACTCCGACGCACGCCGGGTGATGGATGTGTCCACAAGATGCACGTTGGTCGTCGAGGTTGCTCTGCACAACAACGATTCATGTTAAACAAAAGGAGGGAACGAAAAACAATGGCAATTTGTGCAAACTGACAGTGTATGACAGTGTACAAAAATTGTATGGTTGATCATTATTTTTGTCGGCAATATTGCAATGTATAACTGACCCAAAAATTTATCGGACAGTGTTTTGCTCTATGTAGAACTTTATCAAGTCATGACTTAACAGAGCTTTATAGAGAGTGAAGCATGCACACATACGCACGCTCACAAACATGTGCGTTCACACACATGCGCCCACACACATGTACACTCATGCACACACATGTACACTTAAACACACACTAAAAGCATAATTCAAACCCACGTTTGCTACTACCCAATGTGTGGACAATAACAAGAGCACATGCACACACACTGCATTATATATATATATATACATGTATATGTATATATGTATATATATATATATATATATATATATATATATATATATATATATATATATATATATATATATATATATATATATATATGTATATATCTATATATATATATGTATGTATATATATATGTATATATATGTAGATATATATATATATATGTATATATATATATATATATATATATATATATATATATATATATATATATATAGTATATATATATATATATATATATATGTATGTATATATATATGTATATATGTATATATATATGTATATATATGTATATATAAATATATATATATATATATATATATATATATATATATATATATATATATATATATATATATATATATATATAGATATATATATATATATATATATATATATGTAGTAGGTTGGTAGACAGCAACTGTCCAGGGAGGTACTACTGTCCTGCCAAGTGAGTGTAAAACGAAAGCCTGTAATTGTTTTACATGATGGTAGGATTGCTGGTGTCTTTTTGTCTCATAAACATGCAAGATTTCAGGTACATCTTGCTACTTCTACTTACACTTAGGTCACACTACACATTCACGTACAAGCATATATATACACACCCTCTGGGTTTTCTTCTATTTTCTTACTAGTTCTTGTTCTTATTTCCTCTTATCTCCATGGGGAAGTGGAACAGAATTCTTCCTCCGTAAGCCATGCGTGTCGTAAGAGGTGCCTAAAATGCCTGGAGCAAGGGGCTAGTAACCCCTTCTCCTGAATAAATTACTAAATGTAAAAGGAGAAACTTTTGTTTTTCCTTTTGGGCCACGGCTGACGTGTTGAAAAGAAAGAAAGGATATTTTTTTTTTTTTTTTTTCAACAAGTCGGCCGTCTCCACCGAGGCAGGGTGACCCAAAAGAAAGAAAATCCCCAAAAGAAAATACTTTCATCATCATTCAACACTTTCACCACACTCATACATAATCACTGTCTTTGCAGAGGAGCTCAGATACGACAGCTGAGAAAAGTCCCTTCCAGCTGTCACTATCTCAGACCCCTCCTTTAAAGTGCAGGCATTGTACTTCCCATTTCCAGGACTCAAGTCCAAATAAATCAATTAACTGGTTTCCTGAATCCCTTCACAAAATGTTACCCTGCTCACACTCCAACAGATCGTCATGTCCCAAAACCATTCGTCTCCATTCACTCCTATCTAACACGCTCACACATGCTTGCTGGAAGTCCAAGCCCTCGCCCACAAAACCTCCTTTACCCCTTCCCTCCAACCTTTTCTAGGACGACCCCTACCCCGCCTTCCTTCCCTACAGATTTATACGCTCTCCAAGTCATTCTACTTTGATCCATTCTCTCTAAATGACCAAACCACCTCAACAACCCTCTTCAGCCCTCTGACAAATACTTTTAGTAACTCCACACCTTCTCCTAATTTCCACATTCGAATTTTCTGCATAATATTTACACCACACATTGCCCTTAGACAGGACATCTCCACTGCCTCCAGCCTCCTCCTCGCTGCAGCATTTGCAACCCATGCTTCACACCCATATAAGAGTGTTGGTACCACTATACTTTCGTACATTCCCTTCTTTGCCTCCATGGATAACGTTTTTGTCTCCACAGATACCTCAATGCACCACTCACCTTTTTCCTTCATCAATTCTATGGTTAACCTCATCCTTCATAAACCCATCCGCTGACACGTCAACTCCCAAATATCTGAAAACGTTTACTTCTTCCATAATCCCTCTCTCCAATGTGATATCCAATTTTTCTTTATTTAAATCGTTTGATACCCTCATCACCTTACTCTTATCTATGTTCACTTTTAACTTTCTACCTTTACACACTCTCCCAAACTCGTCCACTAACCTTTGCAACTTTTCTTTAGAATCTCCCATAAGCACAGTATCATCAGCAAAAAGTAACTGTGTCAACTCCCATTTTGCATTTAATTCTCCATAATTTAATCCCACCCCTCTCCCCAACACCCTAGCATTTACTTCTTTTACAACCCCATCTATAAATATATTAAACAACCATGGTGACATTACACATCCCTGTCTAAGACCTACTTTTACCGGGAAGTAATCTCCCTCTCTCCTACACACCCTAACCTGAGCCTCACTATCCTCATAAAAACTCTTTACAGCCTTCAGTATGTATATATATTATATGTATATATAATATATTGTATATATATTGGGGTCCACCTCTGGTACAAATTGTGGGACCCATAGCCTTGGAGAAGTGGATAAAAAGGCTTCAAGGAAGAATATTTGGATTTCTTCCTGATGCCATTTGAATATTCCACTTCTCCTACCTGTAGTAGGTTGGTAGACAGCAACCACCCAGGGAGGTACTGCCGTCCTGCCAAGTGAGTGTAAAACGAAAGCCTGTATTTGTTTTACATGATGGTAGGATTGCTGGTGTCTTTTTTCTGTCTCATAAACATGCAAGATTTCAGGTATGTCTTGTTACTTCTACTTACACTTAGGTCACACTACACATTCATGTACAAGCATATGTATATACACACACCCCGCTGGGTTTTCTTCTATTTTCTTACTAGTTCTTGTTCTTATTTCCTCTTATCTCCATGGGGAAGTGGAACAGAATTCTTCCTCCGTAAGCCATGCGTGTCGTAAGAGGCGACTAAAATGCCCGGTGCAAGGGGCTAGTAACCCCTTCTCCTGTATATATTACTAAATGTAAAAGGAGAAACTTTCGTTTTTTCTTTTGGGCCACCCTGCTTCGGTGGGAAACGGCTGACGTGTTGAAAGAAAGAAAGATATATATATATGTAGTAGGTTGGTAGACAGCAACTGTCCAGGGAGGTACTACTGTCCTGCCAAGTGAGTGTAAAACGAAAGCCTGTAATTGTTTTACATGATGGTAGGATTGCTGGTGTCTTTTTTGTCTCATAAACATGCAAGATTTCAGGTACATCTTGCTACTTCTACTTACACTTAGGTCACACTACACATTCATGTACAAGCATATATATACACACCCCTCTGGGTTTTCTTCTATTTTCTTACTAGTTCTTGTTCTTATTTCCTCTTATCTCCATGGGGAAGTGGAACAGAATTCTTCCTCCGTAAGCCATGCGTGTCGTAAGAGGAGCCTAAAATGCCTGGAGCAAGGGGCTAGTAACCCCTTCTCCTGAATAAATTACTAAATGTAAAAGGAGAAACTTTCGTTTTTCCTTTTGGGCCACCCTGCCTCGGTGGGAAACGGCTGACGTGTTGAAAAGAAAGAAAGGATATATATGTATATATATTGGGGTCCACCTCTGGTACAAATTGTGGGACCCATAGCCTTGGAGAAGTGGATAAAAAGGCTTCAAGGAAGAATATTTGGATTTCTTCCTGATGCCATTTGAATATTCCACTTCTCCTACCTGTAGTAGGTTGGTAGACAGCAACCACCCAGGGAGGTACTGCCGTCCTGCCAAGTGAGTGTAAAACGAAAGCCTGTATTTGTTTTACATGATGGTTGAATTGCTGACGTCTTTTTTCTGTCTCATAAACATGCAAGATTTCAGGTACGTCTTGCTACTTCTACTTACACTTAGGTCACACTACACATACATGTACACGTTTATGTATACACACACCATCTGAGTTTTCTTTGATTTTATCTTAATAGTTCTTGTTCTTATTGCTTTTCCTTTCATATCCATGGGGAAGTGGAATAAGAATCTTTCCTCCGTAAGCCATGCGTGTTGTAAAAGTCAACTAAAATGCCGGGAACAATGGGCTAGTAACCCCTTTTCCTGTATAGATTTACTAAAAAGAAAAAGAAGAAAACCGTCAAAGTGAGATGTTTGAATGTGCGAGGATGTTATGTGAATGATAAGAAAGAGATGCTTGTAGATGTTATGAATGAAAAGAAGATGGATGTCCTGGCTTTAAGTGAGACAAAGCTGAAGGGGGTAGGAGAGTTTCAGTGGGAAGAAATAAATGGGATTAGGTCAGGAGTTTCAAATAGAGTTAGAGCTAAAGAAGGAGTGGCAATAATGTTGAATAATCAGTTATGGAAGGTAAAGAGCCTAGGTAGTAGGTTGGTAGACAGTAACCGCCCAGGGAGGTACTACCGTCCTGCCAAGTGAGTGTAAAACGAAAGCCTGTAATTTTTTTACATGATGGTAGGATTGCTGGTGTCTTTTTTCTGTCTCATAAACATGCAAGATTTCAGGTACATCTTGCTACTTCTACTTACACTTAGGTCACACTACACATTCATGTACAAGCATATATATACACACCCCTCTGGGTTTTCTTCTATTTTCTTACTAGTTCTTGTTCTTATTTCCTCTTATCTCCATGGGGAAGTGGAACAGAATTCTTCCTCCGTAAGCCATGCGTGTCGTAAAAGCGACTAAAATGCCGGGAGCAAGGGGCTAGTAACCCCTTCTCCTGTATATATTACTAAATGTAAAAGGAGAAACTTTCGTTTTTCCTTTTGGGCCACCCCGCTTCGGTGGGAAACGGTCGACGTGTTGAAAGAAGAAGAAGGTAAAGAGGGAATATAAATGCATAAATTAAAGGATTATGTGGAGTAAAATAAAGGTTGGATGTGAAAAGTGGGTTATAGTAAGTGTTTATGAACCTGGAGAAGAGAGAAGTGTAGAGAGAGAGAGATTTTGGGAAATGTTGAGTGAGTGTGTGGGGAGTTTTGAACCAAGTGAGAGAGTAATTGTGGTTGGGAATTTTAATGCTAAAGTGGGTAAAAATGTTGTGGAGGGAGTAGTAGGTAAATTTGGGGTGCCAGGGGTAAATGTATATGGGGAACCGTTAATTAAGCTATGTGTAGAACGAGGTTTGGTAATAAGTAATACATATTTTATGAAAAAGAGGATAAATAAGTAGTATACAAGGTATGATATAGCACGTAATGAAAGTAGCTTGTTAGATTATGTATTGGTGGATAAAAGGTTGATGGGTAGGTGTTGCGCCTCTACCTACTTACCCTAGTCGTAATCTTTATTTTCTTTAATAGTACATTACGTTCATTTACTTTAATAGCTAAATTGGAAATGAATGTCCTTGTATTATTAAGATTTGTTTGTATATTTATTGTGGCCACATTTGTAAATATTGCTATATTGTGTTATGTTAGGTTACCGGTCTGCATACCGGAAAATTATACTAGTTAAGAGTATAAAATCTGTTAATTGCATAATACTAGATATGTCTCTGTAATCTTTTGTTTTTAAGGCATAATCTACGCACTTTGAGTAGAACGTTCAATTGGGGTTCATAATTAAGATACTTTATGAAGATACAACCCTACATGCCTTATGTCTGGTATAATCTATTTCTCTAATTCATTAAAATAAGTTTTAATGACTGCTATTATTATCCCTCAAACTCTCTATAACAATTGTTATGCTCTAATCGAAAAAGGAAAGTACCAAATTAAGGTCGTTGAAAGAAGTGAGTGTAACAGTAGGCTTCAGAATGTACAGTGATCCCTCGTGTTTCGGTGATTCCGTATATCGGTGATTTTGTGCTTCGGTGGCTTTTTTCGGTCAATATTTCCCTCATGTATCGGTCATTCCCTCGTGTATCGGTCCGTACCATACCTGTCCGCCTATCCGTGCTTGCGGGCCTCGCCGCGCAGGACGCCAGTCTAGCATTGTTTACCATTGAGAGAACATTACCCAGCACGCTCTTTCAAACATTCACAATATATTTGTTGTGTTTATTGGTGGTTTAGTGATTGTCACTGTGAAATAAGTCACCATGGGTCCAAAGAAGCTTCCTAGTGGCACCCAGGTGGTAAAGAAAGTGAGGAACACCATCGAAGTCAAGAAGGAGATAGTAGAAAAATATGAAAGTGGTGTACGTGTGGGGGAGCTTGCCAGGATGTACAAGAAAAACACAGCTATTGTCACCTCTATCCTGGCAAAGAGAAAAGAAATCAAAGAAGCTAATGTTGCAAAAGGGGTTGATATGTTAACGAAAAATAGATCGAAAACAGTGGATGAGGTTGAGAAGTTGTTGGGGGTGTGGATCAATGAAAAACAGATAGCGGGTGATAGTATTTCCACGGCGATAATTTGTGAAAAGGCAAGGCAGTTGCATGCAGATCTTGTCAAGACAATGCCTGCAACCAGTGCTGAGGCGAGTGATTTTAAAGCCAGCAAAGGCTGGTTTGAGAGGTTTAAGAAACATAGTGGCATACACAGTGTTGTGAGGCATGGTGAGGCAGCCAGCTCAGACAAACGTGCAGCTGAAAAATTTGTGCAGGAATTCAAGGGGTTCGTAGACACTAAAAAATTTGAACCCCAACAAGTGTTTAATTGTGATGAAACAGGCCTGTTTTGGAAGAAAATGCCCAACAGGACCTTCATTACTCAGGAGGAAAAGGCACGGCCAGGACACAAGCCTATGAAAGACAGGCTAACTCTCATGTTGTGTGCTAATGCCAGTGGTGATTGTAAAGTGAAGCCTTTACTGGTGTATCACTCAGAAAATCCCAGAGCCTTCAAGAAACACAATGTTAACAAGAATAAATTGTGTGTGTATTGGAAGGCTAACACCAAGGCATGGGTCACTAAGGACATTTTCGTGGAATGGTTCACTGGAGTGTTTGGCCCTGTGTGAAGAAATACCTCCCGGAAAAGAAATTGCCACTCTAAGTGCCTCCTGCTACTGGACAATGCTCCTGCTCATCCTCACAACCTGGGAGACTATTTGTCTGATGAGCTCAGTTTCATCACAGTGAAGTTCTTGCCTCCTAACACCACTCCTCTCATCCAGCCCATGGACCAGCAGGTCATTTGTAACTTCAAAAAACTCTACACCAAAGCAGTGTTTGAAAAGTGCTTTCAAGTGACCTCAGACACTCAGTTGACCCTAAGAGAGTTCTGGAAAGATCACTTCAATATCGTCCATTGCATAGGCCTTATAGGTAAGGCTTGGGAGGGAGTGACTTCCAGGACTTTGAACTCTGCTTGGAGACCACTGTGGCCGGGGTGTGTCCAACAGAGGGATTTTGAAGGATTTGAGGCTGACCCTGACCCTGTGCCTGTTGTGGACTCTATTGTGGAATTGGGCAAGTCCCTGGGGTTGGAGGTGAGTGGTGAGGATGTGGAAGAGTTGGTGCAGGAGCACAGGGTAGACCTAACCACTGAAGAACTGAAAGCTTCATCAGGAACAGCATTAGACGACAGAAGAGGAAACTGATTCACAGGAGGATGGACAGGGTGAGGTAGTAACTTCTTCAGAGATTAAGGAAATGTGTTCTATGTGGACTAGGTTGCAGACATTTGTTGAAAAACACCACCCTGAGCAAGGTGAAATAAGCCATCTCTGCAACCAGTTCAGTGACAGAGCCATGTTGCACTTCAGGAAAATGTTAAAGAGGCGCCAGAAACAGAGCACTCTTGAGAGTTATTTCTCGAGGCAAGGGTCCAGTGACTCTCAAGCTGGTAATAGTGGCATTAAAAGAAAAAGAAGGGAAGTAACCCCAGATAAGGACTTGTTACCTGAAGTCCTTATGGAGGGGGATTCCCCTTCCAAGCACTAACCCCTTCCCCTGTCCTCCTCCCTATCTTCCAGATGCCAGCAACTCTCTTCAATAAAGGTAAGTAAATGTTATGTTAAATGTTTAATTATAAATTTAATTATTTATTCATTAAAAAAATTAATTTTTTGTGAATATTTTTGGGTGGAACGGATTAATTGTATTTACATTATTTCTTATGGGAATTAAGGTTTCGAGTTTCGAGTAATTCGTGTTAAGGTCTAGCTCCTGGAATGGATTATGACCGATAGTCGAGGGACCACTGTACATGTTTATAGTGGGGCAACGGATATATCGGATCATTATTTAGTTGTAGCTACAGTTAGAGTAAAAGGTAGATGGGACAAAAAAAAAATGGCAACAGCAAGTAAGAGAGAGGTAAAAGTGTATAAACTAAGAGAGGAGGAAGTTAGGGTGAGATATAAGCAACTATTGGCAGAAAGGTGGGCTAGTGCAAGTATGAGTAGTGGGGAGGATTGAAGAAAGTTGGGATAGTTTTAAAAATGCAGTATTAGAATGTGGGGCAGAAGTTTGTGGCTATAGGAGGGTGAGTGCAGGAGGAAAGAGGAGTGAGTGGTGGAATAAAGAAGTAAAGGGTGTGATAAAAGAGAAAAAGGTAGCTTATGAGAGGTTTTTACAAAACAGAAGTGTTAATAGAAGAGCAGAGTATATGGAGAGTAAAAGAAAGGTGAAGAGAGTGGTGAGAGAGTGCAAAAGAAGAGCAGATGAAAGAATGGGAGAGGCTCTGTCAAGAAATTTTGCTGAAAACAAGAACAAATTTTGGAGTGAGATAAATAATGTAAGAAAACCTAGGGAACGAATGGATTTGTCAGTTAAAAACAGAGTAGGGGAGTTAGTAGATGGGGAGCTGGAGGTATTGGGTAGATGGCGGGAATATTTTGAGGAACTTTTAAATGTCAATGAAAAAAGCGAGGCGGTAATTTCATGCACTGGCCAGGGAGGTACAACATCGTTTAGGAATGAAAAAGAGCAGGATGTGAGTGTAGAGGTGCGTGAGGCATTACGTAGAATGAAAGGGGGTAAAGCAGCTGGAACTGACGGGATAATGACAGAAATGTTAAAAGCAGGGGGATATAGTGTTGGAGTATTTTTTTTTTTTTTTCAACAAGTCGGCCGTCTCCCACCGAGGCAGGGTGACCCAAAAAGAAAGAAAATCCCCAAAAAGAAAATACTTTCATCATCATTCAACACTTTCACCACACTCATACATAATCACTGTCTTTGCAGAGGCGCTCAGATACGACAGCTGAGAATAGTCCCTCCCAGCTGTCACTATCCCAGACCCCTCCTTTAAAGTGCAGGCATTGTACTTCCTATTTCCAGGACTTAAGTCCAACTAAACCAATTAACTGGTTTCCCTGAATCCCTTCACACAAAATGTTACCCTGCTCACACTCCAACAGCTCGTCAGGTCCCAAAAACCATTCGTCTCCATTCACTCCTATCTAACACACTCACACATGCTTGCTGGAAGTCCAAGTCCCTTGCCCAAAAAAACTCTTTTACCCCCTCCCTCCAACCTTTTCTAGGACGACCCCTACCCCGCCTTCCTTCCACTACAGATTCATACGCTCTCCAAGTCATTCTACTTTGATCCATTCTCTCTAAGTGACCAAACCACCTCAACAACCCCTCTTCAGCCCGATGACAAATACTTTTAGTAATTCCACATCTTCTCCTAATTTCCACATTCCGAATTTTCTGCATAATATTTACACCACACATTGCCCTTAGACAGGACATCTTCACTGCCTCCAGCTGCCTCCTTTCTGCAGCATTTGCAACCCATGCTTCACACCCATATAAGAGTGTTGGTACCACTATACTTTCGTACATTCCCTTTTTTGCCTCCATGGATAACGTTTTTTTGTCTCCATAGATACCTCAACGCACCACTCACCTTTTTTCCTTCATCAATTCTATGGTTAACCTCATCCTTCATAAACCCATCCGCTGACACGTCTACTCCCAAATATCTGAAAACATTTACTTCTTCCATAATCCCTCTCTCCAATGTGATATCCAATTTTTCTTTATTTAAATCGTTTGATACCCTCATCACCTTACTCTTATCTAGGGATTGGCAGAGAGCATTATATAAAGGGAAGGGGGATAAAAGAGATTGTAAGAATTATAGGAGAAGAAGTTTACTGAGTATACCAGGTAAAGTGTATGTTAGGGTTATTATTGAAAGAATTAGAGGTAAGACAGAGAGTAGGATTGCAGATGAGCAAGGAGGCTTTAGAGTGGGTAGGGGATGTGTAGATCAAGTGTTTACATTGAAGCATATATGTGAACAGTATTTAGATAAAGGTAGGGAAGTTTTCATTGCATTTATGGATTTAGAAAAGGCAGATGATAGAGTGGATAGGGGAGCAATGTGGCAAATGTTGCAAGTGTATGGAATAGGTAGTAAGTTACTGAATGCTGTAAAGAGTTTTTATGAGGATAGTGAGGCTCAAGTTAGGGTGTGTAGGAGAGAGGGAGATTACTTCCTGAAAAAAGTAGGTCTTAGACAGGGCTGTGTAATATCACCATGGTTGTTTAATATATTTATAGATGGGGTTGTAAAAGAAGTAAATGCTAGGGTGTTGGGGAGAGGAGTAGGATTAAATTATGGGGAATTAAATGCAAAATGGGAGTTGATACAGTTACTTTTTGCTGATGATACTGTGCTTATGGGAGATTCTAAAGAAAAGTTACAAAGATTAGTGGACGAGTTTGGGAGGGTGTGTAAAGGTAGAAAGTTGAAAGTGAACATAGATAAGAGTAAGGTGATGAGGGTATCAAACGATTTAAATAAAGAAAAATTGGATATCACATTGGAGAGAGGGATTGTGGAAGAAGTGAATGTTTTCAGATATTTGGGAGTTGACGTGTCAGCGGATGGGTTTATGAAGGATGAGGTTAACCATAGAATTTGATGAAGGAAAAAAGGTGAGTGGTGCGTTGAGGTATATGTGGAGACAAAAAATGTTATCCATGGAGGCAAAGAAGGGAATGTACGAAAGTATAGTGGTACCAACACTCTTATATGGTTGTGAAGCATGGGTTGCAAATGCTGCAGCGAGGAGGCGGCTGGAGACAGTGGAGATGTCCTGTCTAAGGGCAATGTGTGGTGTAAATATTATGCAGAAAATTCGGAGTGTGGAAATTAGGAGGAGGTGTGGAGTTATTAAAAGTATTAGTCAGAGGGCTGAAGAGGGGTTGTTGAGGTGGTTTGGTCATTTATAGAGAATGGATCAAAGTAGAATGACTTGGAGAGCATATAAATCTGTAGGGGAAGAAAGGCGGGTTAGGGGTCGTCCTCGAAAAGATTGGAGGGAGGGGTAAAGGAGGTTTTGTGGGCGAGGGGCTTGGACTTCCAGCAAGCATGTGTGGGCGTGTTAGATAGGAGTGAATGGAGACGAATGGTTTTTGGGACCTGACGAGCTGTTGGAGTGTGAGCAGGGTAACATTTTGTGAAGGGATTCAGGGAAACCAGTTAATTGATTTAGTTGGACTTGAGTCATGGAAATATGAAGTACAATGCCTGCACTTTAAAGGAGGGGTCTGGGATAGTGACAGCTGGGAGGGACTTATTCTCAGCTGTCATATCTGAACGCCTCTGCAAAGACAGTGATTATGTATGAGTGAGGTGAAAGTGTTGAATGATGATGAAAGTATATTCTTTTTGGGGATTTTCTTTCGTTTTGGGTCACCCTGCCTCGGTGGGAAACGGCCGACTTGTTAAAAAAAAAAAATATACAGTGGTCCCCCGCCTAACGAGCACCCCAGAAATCGTATAATTATGTAAGAATAATATTGTAAGTGCTTGTGGAAGTGTATTTTTGGGGGTCTGAAATAGACTAACCTACGTGACATTATTTCTTAAGGAAGTAAATTCGTTCGGTAATGGCACTTGAGCAGGCTTCTGGAATGAATTTTGCTCGTTAGGCGGGGGACCACTGTATATATATATACAGTGAACCCTCGGTTTTCGTTCAAAATTCTTTCCAGAATGCTGTTCAAGTGCTGTTACCAAACGAATTTGTTCCCATAAGGACAAATGTAAATTAGATTAGTCGTTTCAGACCCCAAAAAATACACTTACAAAAGCTCTTACAAAAATACACTTACATAATTGTTCAAGTTTGGAGGTGAACGAAAACCGAGGGTCCACTGTATACAGTAGAACGTCATTTAGCACGAGATTATGTTGCACGTTACCGGTATTGCACGATTTAAGTTTTGCGACACATTATCATCTTACACGACGTAAAGATGAAATTACACGGTTCAGCAGGAGGGGAAAAAATTTTAGCCGCGGTCGCCGCGGTGGGTTAAACCATTGAGTCAGTGGGGAGTCCTTGTGCCATCCCCCGCCACCTCACCCACCCACGCATCCCTCCCAGCGTTCAGTTTGGTTCGTACACGTGCAGGACGATAAGTATCGGGAAGCTCGCTGTGTTTATTTACATTCATTTCCTGATTTTCATTGCATTTTGATAAATATACCAAGAAATCATGGCACCCAGTAAGCATACAAGTGTTCCAGCAAGTGACAAGAAAAAGTTTAAGCGTTCAAGTCTAGGAATTTCAAAGAAAATCGAGATATTAGATAAGCTTAAGAGTGGCTCACGTGTGAGGGATATAGTGACGGCCTATGGCCTTAATGAAGCGTCAGTTCGTACGATTAGGAAGAATGAGGCAAATATACGAGCTTGTGTAATGAATAACCCAAAATGTGACCTCATGAAAAGAATGACACGTAGGTCCCAACATCTAAATAAAACTGAAAACTTGTTGCTTGAGTGGATCGAACAGAAAACAAAGAAAGGTGCACCACTTAGTTTTCTCTTAATTAGGGAAAAGGCCTTACAGTTGTTTAAAGCAGTGTGTGATAAGGAAGGCAGGCCTGAAAACGAGTGTATGTTTACCACAGGCTGGTTCAAGAACTTTAAGTTGCATAATAAGTTACATAATATTAAGTTTTCTGGTGAAAGTGCTTCAGCTGATCATACAGCAGCAAGTAATTTCCCTGCTGAATTTCAGGAACTTATTTCCGAGGGTGGCTATGAGCCACAGCAAGTTTTTAATGCTGACAAGACAGGTGTTTTTTGGAAGAAAATGCCAACACGAACTTTTATCAGTCAGCAAGAGAAAAGTGCACCGGGCTTCAAGGCAGCAAAGGATCGCTTCACCTTGCTCCTTTGCGGTAATGCATCAGGTGATTTCAAGTGTAAGCCCATGGTTATTTACCGCTCTAAGACTCCTCGTCCTTTGAGAGGTGTGGATAAAAACACCTTACCAGTAATTTGGAAGTCAAACCAGTCAGCATGGATGACAGAGGAAATATTTATTGACTGGTTTAAGCATCACTTTATTCCTGAAGTCAAGTTTTACCTGCACACCAAGAACCTTGCATTCAAGGCTCTCTTCATTCTTGATAATTCCCGTACTCATCCACAAGCTTTGCTGGATGTGACCCCACATATAAAAGTTGTATTTTTACCTCCAAATACAACATCTCTGATACAACCACTGGACCGGGGAGTTATTCAGACATTCAAGTGTAACTACACAAAAAAAATTATAAAAAAACTAGTTGCATCAATGGACTCTGACTTCAACCTGGCAGTACCAAGCTTCTGGAGTAAATTTAACATTGCAGATGCCATCAGCTATGCTAGAAGTGCATGGAATGAAGTGCCCCAATCAACATTAAATGCAGGCTGGGGAAAGTTATGGCCTTCTGTAGTTAATTCTTTCACTGGTTTTCCCTTGCTTGAGAGTCAGGTTCAGGAAATTGTTCAGCTGGCAAGGATATTACCAGGTGATGGTTTTGAAGATATGAATGAAGATGATGTGAATGAACTCTTAGAAGATGATGATGATGAAGACAGGAGTCCAGAGGAAATGTTGGCAGAGTTCGATGCACAGATGCAAGGGGGGGAGATAACAGAAGAAGATGAAGAAGAACCTGAAGAAAAAGAGTTAACATTGCAGCAGTTACGTGAGCAGTTCCATATTATTGGTAAAGTTGCAGACTTTTTCACTGAAGAGGATCCTGACAAAGCTAGAAGCAGGGCTTTGAAACGGGGTCTAGACCAGCTGATGATGCCTTACCGTCAGCTGTATAATGTAATGCAGAATAAAAAGCCCAGAGATCCATTACAGAATTTATGCACACTGCAATACAACCATCGACTTCAGCACCAGAACCTCTACCATCCACTTCTACCGACAACCAACAAGCATCCACCTCAGCCCAGTAGGGCCACACCATCCATATCCACTCTTCACTACCATCCACAAACATCATTACCCACAATTTAAGGTAAGAAATACTATTATTTCTATTGCATTTGTAGTCTTAAGCAGTAATAGATCATGACAATGAACTAAAATTACATATTTGCCTTCAATTTTTGCAAGATCTGTTGGTCTAAAAAAACTTGTTTGGCTTTTTGGGGACTCTCAGACACGTAACCCTATTTTTCCCATAAGTTCTGTTAATTATTTAAGACAAAATTATCTAACAAGACTTTTTCAGGAACGTAACTATCGTGCTAAATGACGTTCTACTGTATATATAAATAGAAAACTATAAATTTAGAGACTTATAAAAACATCGTTAAAATTTAAAACAAATGGAAAACAGAAAATGAGGAACCTGCGGGAACTCCAGTATGAGGCGTTGGTGCTGTTGTCTTTGGGGTCCAGCATCCGAGGGGTGGAACTGCCAAAGGCGAACACAATGTTGCTTCTCTCATTACGTCGCTTGGACTCCAGGCGGTGCTCGCGCTCCTGTCGATGGAAAAGTTTGGACTTGTACATGTGGAACATCAGATTATCATCAAATTTTTCCCATTAAATGGAGTTTAGAGGGCAAACTTGATTTAAAATGCATTAATTTTTATTACATTTGTAAGGAGAGTGCTAAACCTGTATGGGCCATACAGCGCCTGAGAAAGAAGTAGGGGAATGGAAGGGATTCAGGCTTGAGGTTACCATGGGCCACCACTGTGACCACAAATACAGGTTTGTATAGATGAATCCCACACCAGTGTGGCTGTGTTGTGCTGTAGCTTGTAATGGTGGCTTTGGAGGGACTTGAACTTGAGTACAACACAGCCACATTGGAGTGGGATTCACCTGTAAAAACCTACATTAGTGGTTACAGTGGTGGCCCATGCTAACCTCACTATGGTGTATAGAAATATACCTAGTTGGATGAAAAAATATTAAGAGTCAACTGGTACAGTGGTTAACGCACTGGCCTGTGAGTTTTAGCAATCACTCGCCCTGGGTTCAAGCCCCACCCATTCCATAGTTTGTATACAACTGTGTTGTTACGATTTCCCGAGTGACAGAGCCCCAACCGTGAAAGAGTTGCATTTCCGGTGTTTCACTCCCAGCCCTAATTTTTTTTCATTTTTAACATGCCGGCCATCTCCCACCAAGACGGGGTAACAAAAAAAAAAAAAAAAATGAAATGCTCTCACCATCACTCACTCCACTGTTTTGTCAGAGGCAAGCTCAGACTCACCAAACTGCAATATCCCTTCCTTCAGAGTGCACTCACTCTATTTGACTAAAACTATTATTACAGTGGACCCCCGGATTTTGTACTGCTCCCAACTCGAACAATTATGTAAGTGTATTTTTGTAAGTGCTTTTGTAAGTGTATTTTTGGGGGTCTGAAACGGACTAATCTAATTTACATTCGTCCTTATGGGAACAAATTCGTTTAGTAACGGCACTCGAACAGCCTTCTATAAAGAATTATTGATGAAATCCGGGTGTCCACTGTATCTAGAAAATGGTCAAAAATGATAGTCACATGGACTATATTATCATCTAGAAAATGATAGTCAAAAAGATGGTCGTGTGTCGCATGATCGTAACAACAGATTATCCTTCATAAAACTAATGTTGTCTCAATATTATGTCTTGTGGACCTTGTTTGTAAACTTCGTCACCAGAGGTGAAACATCGGGTCGCTACTCTACTGCATACACCCACACACTTGCCCAGTCAGTCCTCGACTTACAAATACGTTGAGAATCTCGTGTATTGTGTATAATATCATTATTACCGTATTTTGGGGCTTATAAGACTTATTCTAGTTTCAATGGCTCAGCATCAGACGTAACTGGGGCAGCTACAACCCACCCCCACACCCCAAACTTATAGCTCCTGTCACTGACCTTCAGTTTATAGGACGCAGGCTGGTTTTTGGACAACATTTTATGGAAAAAAAAAATGTGCGTCTAATAAGTCACAAAATATGGTGTATTATTATTGTGTATAATATCATTATTATACGCGATACAGAAGGTCCCCAACGTGTTTGTAAGTTGAAGACTTACTCGAACAGTTGTCCCGCCTCATCCATGGGTGATACGTTCCAAGACCTTCCGTGGATAGTAGCGGAACCTGTAAGTCATTTTTGGTTTACATACCTATGATAAAGTTTAATTGATAAATTCACACAATAGGTGGAGAATTATCACTTTTTACTGATGGGCAGCACTTCACGGCTTCTCTGAGGCTTTGAACAACTGTCACCATCACTACTTTTGTGCCTTGAGGCTGTTATTAAACTAAATTAAGGGCTATTTTCAGGCCACGGTAAACTGTGGAAACTGAACCCATGGATATGGGGGAGGGTGGGTCTACTGTATTATAAAAGCAACAATAGAAAAGTAGACAGACAACATAGGCCTCCCACATCAACATGTTCCACCCACAGCAACAAGTTCCTCCCAACTACAGGTAGTCCTTGACTTGCGGTGGGGTTATGTTCCGACGAACCCATCATAGGTCGAAAATACTATAAGTCGAATATAAATATGATATGCTAAATAAGTAAATAAATAAATAACTACCGCCACTGAAAAAATATGATTGGTAATTATCTCAAGTCTCGCCTCCAAAATACATGGTACCCCGAGTTTCGTACAGCTCCCAACTCGAACAATTATGTAAGTGTATTATTGTAAGTGCTTTTGTAAGTGTATTTTTGGGGGTCTGAAATGGACTAATCTAATTTACATTATTCCTTATGGGAACAAATTCGTTCGGTAATGGCACTCGAACAGCCTTCTGGAACGAATAAAGTACGAAACTCGGGGTACCACTGTAATTGCTTTTGTACCATCGAAAAGTTGAAATATCATACGTAGAACCATCGTAAGTCAAGGAGCACCTGTATACAGGCAACATATGCCCCCACAGCAACATGTTACCCCCACAACAACATTTTACCCCCACAGCAACATGTTACCCCACAGCAACAAGTGCCCCCACAGCCACAGCACTGTAACCTTTAACTCTCCCTGGACAACTCTCGGAAAAGCGTTTTATGCAACACCCCGTATAGTCAGAAACACAATTCCACAAATGCTATAAATACGTGATTAATTGGCGAATTATGTGCGGTGCTCCAAGATGGTGTGTGTTGTGATGGCGAAGAGTGAGTGTCGAGGTGCGGCGACGCATGACGACCAAGCTGCCCCGCACTGCCCTAAGAGGATACAGTACACTATAAGACAGAAATTGTTTGTAAACAGTTGTACCGAACAATTGTAATATTTTTTTATAATACGCTATGAGAAACTTTTTGAAAACAGCCGTACCGAACAATTAAATTTTTTTGGTACATCACAATATTCTATAAGACAAACTGTAAACAGTCATACCATAAAATTTAATTTTTTTTTCAGATTACAATATACTATAGGAGAGAAATTGTTTGTAAACAGTCGTACCGTAAAATTATAATTTTTTTGTATTTCAATACATTCCCATGTAAAAAAAAGGCTCCTTTACATGGTTCAATTTTCCGTAAATGCAACTGAAAAAATACACTATATCAAAAATTAAATAGCGCATAAAAAGGCCTTCCTAGTACAGTAGGGTCTTGCTTTATGGCGTTTCGCTTTATGGCATTCCGCTAATATGGACATTTCAAATTATGACCAAAACTCACTATATGGCTCCCCCACCTGATTTTCTAATACAGTTACAGCACCCCAACGGTTTGTTTACATTTTCCATGAGTTCCGTGAGCACCGCGTCTCTCCATTATGTCTGGAAACTTTCCAAAATTTCAAGTGTTTTAAAGTTATTTCATGTTTTATATATACAGTGATCCCCCGCCTAACGAACACCCCGGAAATTGTACAATTATGTAAGTATAATATTGTAAGTGCTTGTGGAAGTGTATTTTTGGGGTTCTGAAATAGACTAACCTACGTGACATTATTTCTAAAGGAAGTAAATTCGTTCGGTAATGGCACTTGAGCAGGCTTCTGGAATGAATTTTGTTCGTTAGGCGGGGGACCACTGTATATTTTTATTAACACATCGGCCGATTCCCACCAAGGCAGAGTGGCCCGAAAAGAAAAACTTTCATCATTCACTCCATCACTGTCTTGCCAGAGAGGTGCTTTACACTACAGTTATAAAACTGCAACATTAACACCCCTCCTTCAGAGTGCAGACACTGTACTTCCCATTTCCAGGACTCAAGTCCGGCCTGCCGGTTTCCCTGAATCCCTTCATAAATGTTACTTTGCTCACACTCCAACAGCACGTCAAGTATTAAAAACCATTTGTCTCCATTCATTCCTATCGAATACGCTACACATGCTTGCTGGAAGTCCAAGCCCTCGCACACAAAACTTCCTTTACCCCTCCTCCAACCTTTCCTAGGCCGACCCCTACCCGCCTTCCCTCCACTACAGATTTATACACTCTCGAAGTCATTCTGTCTCGTTCCATTCTCTCTACATGTCCGAACCACCTCAACAACCCCTCCTCAGCTCTCTGGATAATAGTTTTGGTAATCCCGCACCTCCTCCTAATTTCCAAACTCCGAATTCTCTGCATTATATTCACACCACACATTGACCTCAGACATGACATCTCCACTGCCTCCAGCCTTCTCCTCATTGCAACATTCATCACCCATGCTTCACACCCATATAAGAGTGTTGGTATAACTATACTCATACATTCCCTCTTTACTTCCATGGACAAAGTTCTTTGTCTCCACAGACTCCGAAGTGCTCCACTCACCCTTTTCCCCTCATCAATTCTATGATTCACCTCATCCTTCATAAACCCATCTGCTGACATATCCACTCCCAAATATCTGAATACATTCACCTCCTCCATACTCTCTCCCTCCAATCTGATATCCAATCTTTCGTCACCTAATCTTTTTGTTATCCTCATCACCTTACTCTTTCCTATATTCACTTTCAATTTTCTTCTTTTACACACCCTACCAAATTCATCCACCAACCTCTGCAACTTCTCTTCAGAATCTCCCAAAAGCACAGTGTCATCATCAAAAAGCAACTGTGACAACTCCCACTTTGTATTTGATTCTTTATCTTTTAACCTCACACCTCTTGCCAAGACCCTCTCATTCACTTCTCTTACAACCCCATCTATAAATATATTGAACAACCACGGTGACATCACACATCCTTGTCTAAGGCCCACTTTTACTGGGAAATAGTCCCCCCCTCCTACACACTCTAACCTGAGCCTCACTATCCTCATAAAAACTCTTCACTGCTTTCAGTAACTTACCTCCTATTCCATACGCCTGCAACATCTGCCACATTGCCCCCCTATCCACCCTATCATACGCCTTTTCCAAATCCATAAATGCCACAAAAACCTCTTTACCCTTATCCAAATACTGTTCACCTATGTGTTTCACTGTAAACACTTGGTCTACACACCCCTACCTTTCCTAAAGCCCCTTGTTCATCTGCTATCCTGCTTTCTGTCTTACTCTTAATTCTTTCAATAACAACTCTACCATACACTTTACCAGGTACACTCAACAGACTTATTCCCCTATAATTTTTGCACTCTCTTTTGTCCCCTTTGCCTTTATACAAAGGAACAATACACGCCTCTGCCAATCCCTAGGTACCTTACCCTCTTCCATACATTTATTAAATAATAGCACCAACCACTCCAAAACTATATCCCCACCTGCTTTTAACATTTCTATCTTTATCCCATCAATCCCAGCTGCCTTACCACCTTTCATTCTACCCACTGTCTCATGAATTTCCCCCCACACTCACAACTGGCTCTTCCACACTCCTACAAGATGTTATTCCTCCTTGCCCTATACACGAAATCACAGCTTCCCTGTCTTCATCAACATTTAACAACCCTCAAAATATTCCCTCCATCTTCCCGATACCTCTAACTCTCCATTTAATAACTCTCCTCTCCTATTTTTAACTGTCAAATCCATTTGTTCCCTAGGCTTCCTCAACTTATTAATCTCACTCCAAAACTTTTTCTTATTTTCAACAAAATTTGTTGATAACATCTCACCCACTCTCTCATTTGCTCTCTTTTACATTGCTTCACCACTCTCTTAACCTCTCTTTTCTCTCCATATACTTTTCCCCTCCTTGCATCACTTCTACTTTGTAAAAACCTCTCATATGCTAACTTTTCTCCCTTACTACTCTCTTTACGTCATCATTCCACCAATCGCTCTTCTTCCTCCCCGCACCCACTCGTCTGTAACCACAAACTTCTGCTGAACACTCTAACACTACATTTTCAATCTACCCCATACATCTTCGACCCCATTGCCTACACTTTCACTAGCCCATCTATCCTTCAATAGTTGTTTATATCTTACCCTAACTGCCTCCTCTTTTAGTTTATAAACCTTCACCTCTCTCTTTACTTACTGCTTCTATTTTCCTTGTATCCCATCTACCTTTTACCCCACTGTAGCTATAACTAAAAAGTGATCTGATATATCTGTGGCCCCTCTATAAACATGTACATCCTGAAGTCTACTCAACAGTCTTTTATCTACCAATACATAGTCCAACAAACTACTGTCATTACGCCATACATCATATCTTGTATACTTATTTATCCTCTTTTTCTTAAAATATGTATTACCTATAACTAAACCCCTTTCTATACAATGTTCAATCAAAGGGCTCCCATTATCATTTACACCTGGCACCCCAAACTTACCTACCACACCCTCTCTACATGTTTCCCCTACTTTAGCATTTAGGTCCCCTACCACAATTACTCTCTCACTTGGTTCAAAAGTTCCTATACATTTGTTAACATCTCCCAAAATCTCTCTCTTTCCTCTACCTCATCTCTTCTCCAGGTGCATACACGCTTATTATGACCCACTTTTCGCATCCGACCCTTATTTTAATCCATAATCCTTGAATTTACACATTTATATTCCCTCTTCTCCTTCCATAACTGATCCTTCAACATTATTGCTACCCCTTCCTTAGCTCTAACCTCTCAGATACCCTGACTTAATCCCATTTATTTCTCCCCACTGAAACTCGCCTACCCCCTTCAGCTTTGTTTCGCTTAGGCCAGGACATCCAACTTCTTTTCATGTTTCCCCTACTTTAGCATTTAGGTCCCTACCACAATTACTCTCTCACTTGGTTCAAAAGTTCCTATACATTCGCTTAACATCTCCCAAAATCTCTCTCTTTCCTCTACACTCATCTCTTCTCCAGGTGCATACACGCTTATTATGACCCACTTTTCGCATCCGACCCCTTATTTTAATCCACATAATCCTTGAATTTACACATTTATATTCCTCTTCTCCTTCCATAACTGATCCTTCAACATTATTGCTACCCTTCCTTAGCTCTAACTCTCTCAGATACTCCTGACTTAATCCCATTTATTTCTCCCCACTGAAACTCGCCTACCCCCTTCAGCTTTGTTTCGCTTAGGGCCAGGACATCCCAAATTCTTTTCATTCTGTACTCTGATAATTATACTTGTGTGTACCTGTACCTAAATAAACTTACACTGTGCTGGCATGCAGGTAACATTAACATCACAAGAGTGTCTTATTAGTCTTGACGATGCCATATTTATAATGATAATAATAATAATAATAATAATAATAATAATAATAATAATATGCAATAATAATCACCGAGACGCATTAAATGTTGTATATTACGTTAATATAAACATTTTCATCAATCCATCTATGATATTTTTTTCAAAATTATATAATAAACATGCTATGCAATATATAAACAAGATAAATACACTCCACGGTAGAATAAATTAACATAAATATGAGATGTAAGGTGTAGATGAACGTGTATCAACCATAACCAGACACGTTCGTCTGCTTGTTTACATCCTCCGTGACTCTCCTCTCTCATTTATTTGTTTTTACCTCGTTTACTCACCTCTCACCCTAACTTAAGACTACAAATACTGTATAAGCATTTTATTTCTCTAGGGCGCCTTAAATGTTGAAGTATATTACGTGTGGGTGAGGTGGCCTGGCCTGGCTGGCTACCATACTTCATAAACCTGACTTCCTACCAATAAATATTACTCACCTCTCACCCTACATTAAAACTACAAATATTTTAAGGTAAGTAATGGGTGTAATGTGTGTGTATTTTACTTTTTATTATTTTTAATTCTAGTTATATTGCTAACTTAATATATGTTAGAGTAAACTTGTTATCTGGCATTTATAATGGGGGGGAAAGGGCGTTCCGCTATACGGTAGCCTGGAACCTAACCTGCCATATAAGTGGGCCCCGACTGTATGTACTTGCTTGCTATTCAATTTTCAATGCCATTTTTCAACTGTGATCACAAAAAT
>WNWK01006969.1:50000-99374 GCA_009830355.1 Cherax destructor | reverse complement strand
GAACATAAGAACATAAGAACATAAGAACATAAGAATGGAGGAACACTGCAGAAGGCCTACTGGCCCATACAAGGCAGGTTCTTATCAAAACCACCACTACCTAAGAATTTACTCCTGTACTCACGACACTAATAAAACCCAGCCCCTCCCACTCTATATTTGTCCAATCTCTTTTAAAGCCACCCAAGGTCCTAGCCTCTATCACAGTACTCGGAAGATTGTTCCACGCATCTACAACTCTGTTCGAAAACCAGTACTTGCCTATGTCCTTTCTAAATCTAAATTTATCCAATTTAAATCCGTTATTTCTGGTTCTTACTTGGTTCGATATCCGCAGTATTTTATTAATATCTCCTTTGTTTATGCCCATCATCCACTTGTACACCTCGATGATATCCCCCTCATTCTACGTCTCTCCAGAGAGTGGAGATTCAATGCTCTAAGTCTATCTTCATACGGGAGATTTCTTATACTGTAAATCATTTTAGTCATTCTTCTTGTATGTTCTCCAATGAATCTATATCCATCCTGTAGTAAGGAGACCAAAACTGAGCTGCATAATCCAAATGAGGTCTCACTAGTGATGTATAGAGCTGTAAAATAACTTTTGGACTTCTGTTGCTTATACTTCTTGAAATAAATCCTAGTAATCTGTTAGCCTTATTGGCACACTTAGGCACTGTTGTCTTGGCTTTAGATTCCTGCTTACCATGACTCCCAAGTCTTTTTCACATTCTGTATGATCAAGCTCTACTTCACCTAGTTTATAAATTCGAGGGATATTTTCATTACCAACGACTAGCACCTTACACTTGTCCACATTGAACTTCATCTGCCACTTTTCAGACCAAGACATTAATCTATCCAATTCTATCAAGGCTGAGAGACTGAACACCTTCTATCAAGGCTGAGAGACTGAACTCCTTCTATCAAGGCTGAGAGACTGAACACCTTCTATCAAGGCTGAGGGACTGAACACCTTCTATCAAGGCTGAGGGACTGAACACCTTCTATCAAGGCTGAGGGACTGAACACATTATATCAAGGCTGAGGGACTGAACTCCTTCTATCAAGGCTGAGGGACTGAACACCTCTTATCAAGGCTGAGGGACTGAACACCTTCTATCAAGGCTGAGGGACTGAACACATTATATCAAGGCTGAGGGACTGAACACCTTCTATCAAGGCTGAGTGACTGAACACTTTCTATCAAGGCTGAGGGACTGAACACATTATATCAAGGCTGAGGGACTGAACACCTTCTATCAAGGCTGAGAGACTGAACACCTTCTATCAAGGCTGAGGGACTGAACACATTATATCAAGGCTGAGGGACTGAACACATTATATCAAGGCTGAGGGACTGAACACATTATATCATGGCTGAGGGACTGAACACCTTATATCATGGCTGAGGGACTGAACACATTATATCAAGGCTGAGGGACTGAACACATTATATCATGGCTGAGGGACTGAACACCTATCAAGGCTGATGGACTGAACACCCTCTATCAAGGCTGAGGGACTGAACACCTTCTATCAAGGCTGAGAGACTGAACTCCTTATATCAAGGCTGAGGGACTGAACACCTTATATCAAGGTTGAGGGACTGAACACCTTCTATCAAGGCTGAGGGACTGAACACCTTCTATCAAGGCTGAGGGACTGAACACCTTCTATCAAGGCTGAGAGACTGAACTCCTTCTATCAAGGCTGAGGGACTGAACACCTTCTATCAAGGTTGAGGGACTGAACACCTTCTATCAAGGCTGAGGGACTGAACACATTATATCATGGCTGAGGGACTGAACACCTATCAAGGCTGATGGACTGAACACCCTCTATCAAGGCTGAGGGACTGAACACCTTCTATCAAGGCTGAGAGACTGAACTCCTTCTATCAAGGCTGAGGGACTGAACACCTTCTATCAAGGTTGAGGGACTGAACACCTTCTATCAAGGCTGAGGGACTGAACACCTTCTATCAAGGCTGAGGGACTGAACACCTTCTATCAAGGCTGAGAGACTGAACTCCTTCTATCAAGGCTGAGGGACTGAACACCTTCTATCAAGGTTGAGGGACTGAACACCTTCTATCAAGGCTGAGGGACTGAACACCTTCTATCAAGGCTGAGGGACTGAACACCTCCTATCAAGGCTGAGGGAATGAACACCTCCTATCAAGTCTGAGGGACTGAACACCTTCTATCAAGGCTGAGGGACTGAACACCTTCTATCAAGTCTGAAGGACTGAACACCTTCTATCAAGTCTGAGGGACTGAACACTTTCTATCAAGTCTGAAGGACTGAACAATTACCTCTCTACTTCTTCCACTGTCTCCAGTACCGTAGAAAATCTCTGTATTGGACTGAAGAATCCTCCAGTACAGAGTCATGTGTACTCCCAGAGTACACATGACTCTGACGTATGATGAGTCGCTGCTGAGTATACCAGGATGATCACCAGAGTTTTCTTCTCTACATCATCACTGGGTTTCTGAAACGCTTGATTCCAAAGTGAGTCTCTTACACAGAGAGAGAGACGTATTTCCTATCTCTTACATCCACATTCACAGTTATCCCTTGTTGCACTATATTTCACTGTATCTTCTATATCACTGTGTCTCACTGTATCTGCTAGTATCTGACTGTATCTACTAGTGTCTCACTGTATCTCTATATATTTCACTGTGTCGCTTTGTATCTCACTGTTTCTCACTGTATCTGCTAGTATCTCACTGTATCTCCTTGTATCTTACTGTATCCCCTTGTATTTCACTGTATCTCTTGATATCTCACTGTACTTTACTGTATCTCCTTGTATCTCACTGTATTTGCTAGTGTCTCATTGTATCAGCTAGTGTCTCACTGTATTTACTAGTGTCTCACTGAATCAAGCTTGTCTTGCCTTTGTTTCTGTGAGAGCTATGAACACTGCCTTCGTTATTGTGAGGAGGTCTTTTATACGGACAACTTCGTTAGTTTAAACACAGCGAGGCCAGAATTTGAGCCTTTTGGGATGTTATCAAAATCTATCTAATTCTACTCTCAATTAGTTGTTTGTTATACAAATAAATGAAGTTAAACTGTCTGTCTATCTGTCTCTATTTATCTATCTATCATCTTAGTTATGCTATTCATGGTCTTAATTAGGATCCATCTCTCTCTCTCTCTCTCTCTCTCTCTCTCTCTCTCTCTCTCTCTCTCTCTTCTATCTATCTATCTATCTATCTATCTATCTATCTATTTAGTTATGTACTCATTCTTATGGTCTTAATTAGAGCCTTTCTCTCTCTCTCTCATCTATCATCTATCTTTAGTTATGTACTCATTCTTATGGTCTTAATTAGGAGCCTCTCTCTCTCTCTCTCTCATCTATCTATCTATCTATCTATCTTTAGTTATGTACTCATTCTCATGGTCTTAATTAGGATCCTTTCTCTCTCTCTCTCTCTCTCTCTCTCTCTCTCTCTCTCTCTCTCTCTCTCTCTCTCTATCTATCTATCTATCTATCTATATATCTTTAGTTATGTACTCATTCTTATGGTCTTAATTAGGAGTCTCTCTCTCTCTCTCTCTCTCTCTCTCTCTCTCTCTCTCTCTCTCTCTCTCTCTCTCTCTCTCTCTCTCTCTCTCTTCTATCTATCTATCTTTAGTTATGTACTCATTCTTATGGTCTTAATTAGGAGTCCTTCTCTCTCTCTCTCTCTCTTCTCTCTCTCTCTCCCCTCTCTCTCTCTCTCTCTCTCTCTCTCTCTCTCTCATCTATCTTTAGTTATGTACTCATTCTTATGGTCTTAATTAGGAGCCTTCTCTCTCTCTCTCTCTCTCTCTCTCTATATATATATATATATATATATATATATATATATATATATATATATATATATATATATATATATATATATATCTTTAGTTATGTACTCATTCTTATGGTCTTAATTAGGAGCCTTCTCTCTCTCTCTCTCTCTTCCACGTGGTTAATTATGATCTCTAATCACTTACTTTACCCCTGGGTGTTCCACAGGTGATGGGGTTGAGGTTTTGCAACGAGGCGTGTCTACAAGCCCAGCAACTGTGGCCGGTACCTGAGGAAGAGAGCCAGGAGCTGAAAACTCTCACCCCTCTGCAGGTGGGTGATGCAGGTGGGTGGGTGGGTAGGTGATGCAGGTGGGTTTGGGTGGGTGGGTGATGCAGGTTGGTGGGTGATGCAGGTTGGTGGGTGGGTTTTTTGATGCAGGTGGGTGGGTGGGTTTTTGGTGGAGGTGGGTGATACTGGTGGGTGGGTGATGTAGGTGGGTGCAGGTAGGTGCAGGTGGGTGCAGGTGGGTGAGGGGAAGAAGTGAGCGTGTAGATCCGTAGGATAATCACGCCCTCACTCACACACACACACACACACACACACACACACACACACACACACACACACACACTAAGGAATCGTTCAAGACTCTGTACACCATATACGTCAGGCCCATACTGGAGTATGCAGCACCAGTCTGGAACCCACACCTGGTCAAGCACGTCAGGAAATTAGAGAAAGTGCAGAGGTTTGCAACAAGACTAGTCCCAGAGCTAAGGGGATTATCCTACGAAGAAAGGTTAAGGGAAATCTGCCTGACGACACTAGAGGACAGGAGGGTTAGGGTAGACATGATAACGACATATAAAATACTGCGAGGAATAGATAAGGTGGACAGAGACAAGATGTTCCAGAGAGGGGACACAGAAACAAGGGGTCACAATTGGAAGTTCAAGACTCCTATGAGTCAAAGAGATGTTAGGAAGTATTTCTTCAGTCATAGAGTTGTCAAGAAGTGGAATAGCCTAGAAAGCGACGTAGTGGAGGCAGGAACCATACATAGTTTTAAGACGAGGTTTGATAAAGCTCATGGAGCAGGGAGAGAGAGGACCTAGTAGCAATCAGTGAAGAGGCGAGGCCAGGAGCTATGAATCGACCCCTACAACCACAAATAGGTGAGTGCAAATAGGTGAGTACACACACACACACACATATACAGCCCCGGTGGCATGTTGGCTAAAGTTCTCGCTTCACGCACGGAGGGCCCGGGTTCAATTCCCGGCGGGGCGGTAACATTTCGAAGTGTTTCCTTACACACATACACACACACACATACAGGCCTAGTGTCTAATCGACATGTGCCTAGGACAAAATGGTAACTAACTAACACACATACACACACACACACACACACACACACACACTCACACACTCACTCACACACACACACACACACACACACACTCACTCACACACACACACACACATCACTCACACACTCACACACACACACACACACTCACACACACACACACACTACTCACACACACACACACACACACACACACACACACACACACACACTCACATACACACACACGCACTCCAAGACCCACATGATATTTGTCAGGAGGACAATGATTGTCCTATTGATTGAAGGATGTGCTGGGTTACTATACACTGTCGAAATGCATAGGTAAACCCAATATGACAATGGGTCATCAGGGAGGGTGGGTGGTTCGTCTGAGAGGGTCGTCTTTTCGTCTAGGAGGGTGGGTGTGTCGTCTAGGAGGGTGGGTGGGTCGTCTAGGATGGTGGGTGGGTCGTCTGGGTGGGTGGGTCGTCTCTTGGGTTGTCTGGGAGAGTGGGTGGGTCGTCCTTTCGTCTTGGAAAGTGGGTGGGTCTCAGGAGATAGTTTAGGTGGGTGAGGTGGAGCAGGTGGGTAATCCAATTAAGCCCGAGTGGCGCAGGTGATCGGGTGGGTGGTTTAAGTGGGTAGATGGGTCGCCTAGGTGGGTCAGAGTGGATCAGAGTGGAAAGGCAGAGAACTAGACAGGTAATGTAGTGAATATATATGTATATATATACTATATATATATATATATATATATATATATATATATATATATATATATATATATATATATATATATATATATATATATATATATAAATATATATATATATATATATATATATATATATATATATATATATATATATATATATATATATATATATATATATATATACTATATATATACTATATAAATGAGTGATAGCGGTCGCATGCAAATTTAATTCTTCAATATATCTTAGTCTCTCTCTCTCTTTCTCACTGTCACTCCTCGTCTCTCACAGGACACGCTGGTCAAGAGGCTGGGGACAGGAGCTGTACCCTTCACCTTCACAGTGTCGTCACTAGCGCCTCCCTCCGTGACTCTCCTCCCAGCCAGGACCTACCTGGGAGCTCCCATAGGCACTAACTATGACCTCAGAATCTTCGTTGGTTAGTATTGTGACATGTGGGGGCTTGGAAACGTCTGTTGTGACGTGTGGGGGCTGGTAAACGTAGTATCGTGACGTGTGGTGACTGATAAACGTAGTATCGTGACGTATGGTGGCTCTTAAACGTAGTATCGTGACGTGTAGTGGCTGTTAAACGTAGTGATACGGCGTGTGGTGGTGGGTGTTGAACGTAATAGTGTAACGTGTAGTGGGACAAGAGAGAGCTTCCTCAGCGCTAGCAGCAAGTGAAAGAGAGTTTCCTTAGCAGTAAGAGGAGGTACAAAGCGTCCATAAAGACCGCGGTCCTGGTCCGTGACGAGTGGAGGTGAGAGAAAGACCTTTGAGGTCTGGAATACATGTATAATGAGATAAATTATCCTCTGAGATGTATTTGCTTAGGAGAGGAAGAGAGAGATAGACAGAGAGAGAGAGAGAGAGAGAGAGTACGTGGAAGTTATCAGAGTACTTCAGAGTAGTAGACAATGAAACTATGTACCGACGACTCTACTTCTACTGTGACAGCTGAGTACCAACTGCTTTCCCGAAAGCTGAGTACCAACTACTTTCCAGAAAGCAAAAGGTTCTCTCCCTACCCTCCCACCACTGACTGCATAAAAGCTGTAGAAGGGGTGAGAGAGGATGGATGGATGGAAGGCAAAAAAGCTCTACAGTACTCCCCTCTTCTACTCCTACATATATTACTAGTTCTACTTTCACTGTATGAAGACGGAGGCGAACCAGCAGATATCCTGAGCAGGATGGGAGCAGACACCAGGATACTGGGGGAGAGAAGTCCGGCTTGTAAGAATCCTGTGTTTGCAGGATGGATATCTAGCAGGTTTGTGGATTAGTTTCACGTTCACTTCTTCTGTGGAGGGAGACTATCCCAGAGCTCCACGGTGCTGATGGAAGGGCTCCACGGTGCTGATGGAAGGGCTCCACGGTGCTGATGGAAGGGTTCCACGGTGCTGATGGAAGGGCTCCACGGTGCTGATGGAAGGGTTCCACGGTGCTGATGGAAGGGTTCCATGGCTCTGATGGAAGGGCTTCACGGCTCTGATGGAAGGGTTCCACGGTGCTGATGGAAGGGCTCCACGGTGCTGATGGAAGGGCTCCACGGTGCTGATGGAAGGGTTCCACGGTGCTGATGGAAGGGCTCCACGGTGCTGATGGAAGGGTTCCATGGCTCTGATGGAAGGGTTCCACGGTGCTGATGGAAGGGTTCAACGGTGCTGATGAAGGGCTCCACGGTGCTGATGGAAGGGCTCCATGGCTCTGATGGAAGGGTTCCACGGTGCTGATGGAAGGGTTCCACGGTGCTGATGGAAGGGTTCAACGGTGCTGATGGAAGGGCTCCACGGTGCTGATGGAAGGGTTCCACGGTGCTGATGGAAAAGCTCCACGGTGCTGATGGAAGGGCTTCACGGCTCTGATGGAAGGGTTCCACGGTGCTGATGGAAGGGTTCCACGGTGCTGATGGAAGGGTTCCACGGTGCTTATGGAAGGGCTTCACGGCTCTGATGGAAGGGTTCCACGGTGCTGATGGAAGGGTTCCACGGTGCTGATGGAAGGGCTCCACGGCTCTGATGGAAGGGTTCCACGGTGCTTATGGAAGGGTTCCACGGAGTTGATGGAAGGGTTCCACGGCTCTGATGGAAGGGTTCCACGGTGCTTATGGAAGGGCTTCACGGCTCTAATGAAAGGGTTCCACGGCTCTGATGGAAGGGTTCCACGGTGCTGATGGAAGGGTTCCACGGAGTTGATGGAAGGGTTCTACGGCTCTGATGGAAGGGTTCCACGGCTCTGATGGAGGGTTCCACGGCTCTGATGGAGGGTTCCACGGCTCTGATGGAAAGGCTTCACGGCTCTGATGGAAGGGCTCCACGGCTCTGATGGAAAGGCTTCACGGCTCTGATGGAAAGGCTCCACGGCTGTGATGGAAGGGCTCCACGGCTCTTATGGAATGGCTCCACGGCTCTGATGGAAGGGCTTCACGGCTCTGATGGAAGGGCTTCACGGCTCTGATGGAAGGGCTTCACGGCTCTGATGGAAGGGCTCCACGGTTCTGATGGAAGGGCTTCACGGCTCTGATGGAAGGGCTTCACGGCTCTGATAGGAAAATTATATTAGGTTAGGTTAGATTTGTCAGGAAACAGGGCAAGTGTTTTAGGAGGTGGGTCTTAGTCATCTGACCGAGGCCTTTCGCCGACTGACCGGTCCACCTCTTTAAAATTTATGGCAATGATTAAAACCATTTCATATAGAAAAATTAAGACTTACCCACATTTATTATTATTATTAATTATTATTATTATTAATTATAATTATTATTATTATATGTAACACATCAAGAAACATTTACCCATTAAAGCGAAACGTCGATGGGCGAAACATGAGCCATTAAGTTCACCGCCCAACGTGAAGACCAGAACTTACTTTTATGGTCAAACTTGAAGAATTATTAAGTTCCAAGAGAAGACCAGAGACATTTTATTTTTTCCCCTGCATGAATCGCCGTTCCTGGGACATCCTTCATGAAGGGCCATTACTGGGACATCCTTAATTAAGGGCCGTTCCTGGGACATCCTTCATGAAGGGCCGTTCCTGGGACATCCTTCATGAAGGGCCGTTCCTGGGACATCCTTCATAAAGGGCCGTTCCTGGGACATCCTTCATGAAGGGATGTTCCTGGGACATCCTTCATGAAGGGCCGTTCCTGGGACATCCTTCATGAAGGGCCGTTCCTGGGACATCCTTCATGAAGGGCCGTTCCTGGGACATCCTTCATGAAGGGCCGTTCCTGGGACATCCTTCATGAAGGGCCGTTCCTGGGACATCCTTCATGAAGGGCCGTTCTTGGGACATCCTTCATGAAGGGCCATTCCTGGGACATCCTTCATGTAAGAAGGGACGTTCCTGGGACATCCTTCATGAAGGAAGGGACGTTCCTGGGACATCCTTCATGAAGGAAGGGACGTTCCTGGGACATCCTTCATGAAGGAAGGGACGTTCCTGGGACATCCTTCATGTAAGAAGGGACGTTCCTGGAACATCCTTCATGTAGGAAGGGACGTTCCTGGCACATCCTTCATGAAGGAAGGGACGTTCCTGGCACATCCTTCATGAAGGAAGGACGTTCCTGGACATCCTTCATGTAGGAAGGACGTTCCTGGGACATCCTTCATGAAGGAAGGACGTTCCTGGCACATCCTTCATGAAGGAAGGGACGTTCCTGGCACATCCTTCATGAAGGAAGGGACGTTCCTGGGACATCCTTCATGAAGGAAGGGACGTTCCTGGGACATCCTTCATGAAGGAAGGGACGTTCCTGGCACATCCTTCATGAAGGAAGGGACGTTCCTGGCACATCCTTCATGAAGGAAGGGACGTTCCTGGCACATCCTTCATGAAGGAAGGGACGTTCCTGGGACATCCTTCATGAAGGAAGGGACGTTCCTGGGACATCCTTCATGAAGGAAGGGACGTTCTCAAAGCAACTTTCACGAAGGAACGGAAAGAAAAACAAGATAAAAGAAAAAAGGAATAGTCTTTCAAAGTATCCCATTAAAGGAATACGTATACCTTCAATTTACGCATTAAATATTCACATTAAAAAAGTTATCCCTTGATACCAAACTCTTGGGTGCCAAACTATTTTATTTAAATAAAATTTCCTTTTTTTTTAAATAAAGCCAACGAGACGTTAATCTCACAACGTTAATCTCACAACGTTAATCTCACATAGAAACGTACACACAATAACGGTAACGATAAATTAGGAAAAGATAAATAGTATGGGAGAGGAAAAATACGCGGATCTCTGTCATTTGATGACCTACAGTTGGAGCTTTTGGTCATCTGACCGACGCCTTCTGCTGGCTTACCCATCCACCCCGTGAGCGTGTTAGATAGGAGTGAATGGAGACGAATGGTTTTGGGGATCTGACGAGCTGTTGGAGTGTGAGCAGGGTAATATTTTTTTGAAGAGATTCAGGGAAACCGGTTAGCCGGACTTGAGTCCTGGAAATGGGAAGCACAATGTCTGCACTTTAAAGGAGGGGGTTGGGATATTGGCAGTTTGGAGGGACTTCTAAACTGTCGTATCTGAGCGCCTCTGCAAAGACAGTGATTATGTATGAGTGATGGGGAAAGTGTTGAATGATGATGAAAGTTTTTTCTTTCTTTTTGTGTCACCCTGCCTCGGTGGTCACCCTTCCTCGGTGGTCACCCTGCCTCGGTGGACACCCTGCCTCGGTGGTCACCCTGCCTCGGTGGTCACCCTGCCTCGGTGGACACCCTGCCTCAGTGGTCACCCTGCCTCGGTGGTCACCCTGCCTCGGTGGTCACCCTTCCTCGGTGATCACCCTGCCTCGGTGTTCACCCTGCCTCGGTGGTCACCCTGGCTCAGTGGTCACCCTGCCTCGGTGGTCACCCTGCATCGGTGGTCACCCTGCCTCGGTGTTCACCCTGCCTCGGTGGGAGACGGCCGACGTGTTTAAAAAAAAATTACAAACCATTTCAATGATAGGATAGTATATGAAGCTCGCAGGTAAGACCCATGTGGGTGAAAAGGGAGATTTGGATAGTGCAAGAGAAGTGATGGAGAGAAATGGTTAGGAGATTAAGGGATAGAGCCGAGGCTAGACGCAGCCGGTGTTGTTAGCCAGAGTTTGAAGGAAATGCTGCTGTATACAGTAGAATCCCAATATCCATGGATTCAGTTCCCAAGGTCTCGGTTATCCACTGTTTACTATGGCCCCAAAATAACCCTTAATCATGCTTAATAATTGCCCCAAATAGCAAGTGTAATGCTGGCAGCTGTTCGAAGCCAAAGAGAACAGTGAAATGGCTTATCATCATTGAGAAAGTGCTGATTCTAGACTTTGCATAATTTATCAATTAAATTTTATTATAGGTACGTATCTAAATGAAAAAATGATTTGTACATAGGGTTCGCTAATATCTGCGGTAGGTCTTGTCACTTATTCTCCGCGGATACGGGGGGATTACTGTATACACTTGCTTCTGTAGAGCTGGTCCGGATACTTATGGCAGGTGGCGGCGTCTGTGCGTCATACGCCGCGAGGTCTGCTGCTCCTCAGAACCATTGTTGATAGATGGAGAGGAAATACGGAATGTTGGCTAGAAAAACGGCATCTTTTTAAGGTCCGCCCCTGCAAAGGGCAAGGCAGAAAGATAAGTTAGAGGTTAGGTAGGGATAGGAGGAGAAGTATTATTTAGATTATATAGTGATTCTAAAAAGTTTAGAGGATTGTGTGGCCTTCTTATGATTTCTTCAAGGTATGTTGCCTCAGAGTCCTGGCGATGGTCTGTTAAGTTCGTCAGGAAACGGGACAAGTTTTTCCTGACGTGAGTCTTTGTTATGTGATGACACAGCTAGAGCGTTGGTCATCTATCCGAGGCCTTCAGCTGCCTCACCAGTCCCACCCACTTCAAAATATTATACTATATGATTATACCGATGCTCCAGGAGGAGGAGGTGTTGATTCGAAGGGAATTCTCCCGGCCCGGGTCTTTACCAGATGGCGACCCGGCTCCGACTCCCTGTCGTGGGAGTATCAGAGACCTATGTCTCTCATGGGAGGGGGTACAAGTACCCCCTCATCGGTGGGACCAACTGTCCCCAGGCCTAGCCACATTCCCCATCAGCACGAGGCTAGTAGGGAGAAAGCTTGGCCTCTCTGGTCTGCCATCTTCCCCGCCCCAAGGAGGCTGATGGGAAAGGGAGGCTTGGCTGCAGATGGTAGCAAGCTCCAGCTTTGGCACCTACCCTGCCCTAAAAGGGCTGGGCATGGTGATCAACCCTAGCATGTTTTTTTCCCGATGCTCCACAGGTGGAGGTGTTGATTCACCGGGAATTCTCCCGGCCCGGGTCTCTACCAGATGGCGACCCGGCTCCGGCTCCCTGTCATGGGAGTATCAGAGACCTATGTCTCCCATGGGAGGGGGTACCCATCAACGGTGGGACCAACTGGTCCAAAGCCTAGCCACATTCGCCACCAGCATGAGGCAGGTGGTAGATAGATGTTAAACCTCTGGTCTGCCACCTTCCCCGCCCCAAAGAGGCTAACAGGAAGGGCAGGCTTGCGAGCCGCAGTTGGTAGCAAACTCCAGCCTTGGTACCTATCCTGCCTTAGAAGGGCTTGGAATGGCGATCGACCGATGCTCCACAACTAATTAATAAAATAAATAAAAAATATATATATTAAAACAACACAAACACAAAACAATAATGGAGTCACAATAAAATAAATAAAAATAATCTTAATATAATTAAAGAAAAAATTATACAAAATATAATTGCTTAAAAGCAGTAAGACAATAAATTAACAAAAAATAAAAGTAAATAATTTAAAATGCATTTATAAAGTTACTTCTCATTTTGGAGTGAGATGGGAAACTATTTTTCTTTCGGGAGTCATTTATGAGTCTTGAAAAGTATTCTCTTCAATTTTGTGAGGTATTTTCCAGTTACTGAGGGAGGTAAATGTTCCTGTCTTGTGAGAGAGAGAGAACGTGTATAAGATGCATTTCTCTCTCTCTCTCTCTCTCTCTCTCTCTCTCTCTCTCTCTCTCTCTCTCTCTCTCTCTCTCTCTCTCTCTCTCTCTCTCTTCTGCCTGGTCTGTAACCATGGCAACAGAGTGGAATGAAGACACAATGGGAATGTTTTGTGTGTAATTGTTATTTGTTATGTTTCGTGCGTTCTGTAGTTGTTTTTGTTGTTATTATTGTTGTTGCTGCTGCTGTTGTTGTTGTTGTTGTTGCTTCTGTTGGTGTCTCTGTTGTTGTTGTTGCTTCTGTTGGTGTCTCTGTTGTTGTTGTTGCTGTTGTTGTTACTTCTGTTGTTGTTGCTTCTGTTGATGTCGCTGTTGTTGTTGTTATTGCTACTGTTGTTGCGGCTATTGTTGTTGTTGCTTCTGTTGGTGTCGGTGTTGTTGTTGTTATTGCTACTGTTGTTGTTGTTGTTGCTGCTGTTGTTGTTGTTGCTGTTGTTGTTGTTGTTCTTCTGTTGGTGTCGGTGTTGCTGGTGTTGTTGTTGCTTCTGTTGGTGTCGGTGTTGCTGGTGTTGTAAACTTCTGTTGTTGTTGCTATTGTTGTTGTTGCTTCTGTTGGTGTCGGTGTTGTTGCTGTTATTGTTGTTGTTGCTGCTGCTGTTGCTGTTGTTGCTGCTGCTGTTGTTGTTGTTGCTGTTGTTGTTGTTGTTGTTGCTGCTGCTGTTGTTGCTGTTGTTGTTGCTGCTGCTGATTATGATTTTTGCTAATGTTTTTTTTTGTTGTATCAAAGCTGTCTTGCTTTTTTGTTTTGCCGTCCTTGTCGTGTGAGTGTTTTTGCTGTCATTGCAAATGCACTCTTCTCTGTGTAGAGTGAAATGACTTAATAAAGCTCTACGTAGAGTGAAACATGACTTGACGAAGCTCTACGTAGAGTGAAACATGACTTGACGAAGCTCTACGTAGAGTGAAACATGACTTGACGAAGCTCTACCTAGAGTGAAACATGACTTGACGAAGCTCTACCTGAGTGAAACATGACTTGACGAAGCTCTACCTAGAGTGAAACATGACTTGACGAAGCTCTACCTTGAGTGAAACATGACTTGACGAAGCTCTACCTAGAGTGAAACATGACTTGACGAAGCTCTACCTAGAGTGAAACATGACTTGACGAAGCTCTACCTAGAGTGAAACATGACTTGACGAAGCTCTACCTAGAGTGAAACATGACTTGACGAAGCTCTACCTAGAGTGAAACATGACTTGACGAAGCTCTACCTAGAGTGAAACATGACTTGACGAAGCTCTACCTAGAGTGAAACATGACTTGAGAAGCTCTACCTTGAGTGAAACATGACTTGACGAAGCTCTACCTAGAGTGAAACATGACTTGACGAAGCTCTACCTAGAGTGAAACATGACTTGACGAAACTCTACCTAGAGTGAAACATGACTTGACGAAGCTCTACCTAGAGTGAAACATGACTTGACGAAGCTCTACCTAGAGTGAAACATGACTTGACGAAGCTCTACCTAGAGTGAAACATGACTTGACGAAGCTCTACCTAGAGTGAAACATGACTTGACGAAGCTCTACCTAGAGTGAAACATGACTTGACGAAGCTCTACCTAGAGTGAAACATGACTTGACGAAGCTCTACCTAGAGTGAAACATGACTTGAGGAAGCTCTACCTTGAGTGAAACATGACTTGACGAAGCTCTACCTAGAGTGAAACATGACTTGACGAAGCTCTACCTAGAGTGAAACATGACTTGACGAAGCTCTACCTAGAGTGAAACATGACTTGAGGAAGCTCTACCTTGAGTGAAACATGACTTGACGAAGCTCTACCTAGAGTGAAACATGACTTGACGAAGCTCTACCTAGAGTGAAACATGACTTGACGAAGCTCTACCTAGAGTGAAACATGACTTGACGAAACTCTACCTAGAGTGAAACATGACTTGACGAAGCTCTACCTAGAGTGAAACATGACTTGACGAAGCTCTACCTAGAGTGAAACATGACTTGACGAAGCTCTACCTAGAGTGAAACATGACTTGACGAAGCTCTACCTAGAGTGAAACATGACTTGACGAAGCTCTACCTAGAGTGAAACATGACTTGACGAAGCTCTACCTAGAGTGAAACATGACTTGAGGAAGCTCTACCTTGAGTGAAACATGACTTGACGAAGCTCTACCTAGAGTGAAACATGACTTGACGAAGCTCTACCTAGAGTGAAACATGACTTGACGAAGCTCTACCTAGAGTGAAACATGACTTGAGGAAGCTCTACCTTGAGTGAAACATGACTTGACGAAGCTCTACCTAGAGTGAAACATGACTTGACGAAGCTCTACCTAGAGTGAAACATGACTTGACGAAGCTCTACCTAGAGTGAAACATGACTTGACGAAACTCTACCTAGAGTGAAACATGACTTGACGAAGCTCTACCTAGAGTGAAACATGACTTGACGAAGCTCTACCTAGAGTGAAACATGACTTGACGAAGCTCTACCTAGAGTGAAACATGACTTGACGAAGCTCTACCTAGAGTGAAACATGACTTGACGAAGCTCTAAACACAGCGAAAAGCTCTGAAATCTCTGCCTTTTTCTTCATAAGATTTCGATCAAAATCATCATCAGAAAATTTCAAGACTCGAAATTGCATTACAAAAAATGGCAATTATAAAATGGCTTCACGAAAATTATATTAAAAAATGGTATTTACAAAACCGACATTACAAAAAAATGGCATTACACAAATGACATTATATAAATGGCATTACAAAAGAGGCATTACAAAAAATGACATTGCAAAAATGGCATTAAATATTACATCACAAAAATGGCATTACAAAAAATGACAATAAAATGGCATGATAAAAATGGCATTAAAATGGAATTACAGGCAATTATGCACAGAGAGCCAAGGGACAACATACACTTACTCACGTCCATTCGGTGCGACCTGCAGACGCTCATGGCCCAGGGTCGCAGAGCCACCATCAACTGGATCCCGAGCCATGTGGGTATCCCCGGCACTGATGCAGCAGATGAGGCACAGCCACGTGCTGCACTCTCCATCAGCCTCAGCCAGATTATGCTATGGGCTGCCAGTGCAGCCAGGCGCCCACTTCCTGACCCTGGGGATTCCCGGAGCCGCCGCTGGTATGACAGGGCGCCCCCTCCAAGTATTCGGAAGCAGACAAGGGAACTGCGGGTGTCTATCCACCGGCTACGCTTAGGGTATCCCACGACTGCACGGATCGTTGAATGGGCGAGAGAGGACCACTGTGGCCGGATGATTTCGACTCCCCTGGTGCACTACCTGTTAGACTGCCAAGCTCCATTGCCCCTTCGCCGCAGACACTTCCCGATGACCCCGGTGGGGCGGGCCAGGGAAGATGAGGCGGCGCATCTCGTGTACTTGGCCATCAGAGACTTGGAGACCTTACTCCCAGTCGTTGCACGTCACCCCCTTCCCCCCGTCCCCCCGCTGACTTCCCTGTGAAGGCCTGTTGAGGGCCTCCGTTGCACCCCACACCAACCACCATTAGACCAACCTAACTTTTGGGACATCGTTTGTCCATAGAATTGGGGAGGACCCCTCTTCCCACCACAGGAATGCCACACATGTACCTGTACCGACGATACACAACACTTCCCTACCCGGGGAACCGATGCCGGGTCACCAACTTGGACGAGACCCGGACCGGGATCCATACCGGCAAATCACCTAGAATAGAATAGAATAGAATAGAATGTAATTACGAAGAATGGCATTAAAAAGGCATTACAAAAAATATCATTACAAAAATGACATTAAAACAGCATTACAAGAAAAGGCATTGAAAATGGAATTACAAAATGGCATTAAAAAATGGCGTTACAAACAAGGCATTACAAATATTGCATTTAAAAAATGGCATTACAAAAAGGCATTACAAAAAAATGGCATTGCAAACAATGGCATTATAAAATGGCAGTACAAAAAATATCACAAATGGCTTGAATTTTTTTACAAAAGTTCCGCATCACATTCAGTAAAAATGACAAATTGTACATGAGTATTTTTTTCGAATTTTATTCCGAATCAATTGTTTTAATTTTTTCTGTTGTTATTATTATTATTTTCTTCGTCTTTTTGATCTTCTTCATCTTTTTCATCTTCAGGTTCTTCTTTTTCTTCTTCTTCTTCTTCGTCTTCTTCTTCTTCTTATTATTATTATAGTGGTTGCCTGATTCTTCTCCCTCCAAAGTTTTCGTTTCTACCTCGAGAACGCCTCATCCAATCGGATTCAAATTTTCAAAGGTGATGCGTCATACCTGGAAGAAGGCTACCACTGTAGCAGCAGTGTGTGAGTGCATATTTACCAATTTTATTATCGAAAATAGTATGGAATATTTTGTTTACAGCGAGACAATTAGAGTAAGCCTCTTCTGTATGGCCTAAATCTCCGTTGACCCAGACATCTAGGTGTAAATTTACTAATTTACTAACAGAGTTAATAAAATTTGACTGGAGGATTTGTCTTGTGGTCAGTAGATGTGAATGATGTGTCAGAAGAGTCAGGTGTTTATCTGTTTGCAGATGATTTAGGTAAGTGGCTGCTTGGGTTCAAGCCCAGCAAATGCATGGCTGTGAAATGTAGATAAATGATTCAGAGAACCTACAAGTTGATAAATTATACACATGTAATCGACTCTAGGCTGAGGGACTGATTACCTCAAACTCCTTCTGATCTTCACCATTCTTCTTTGTATAGGACTGATGAAGCCACTGTGTGGCGAAACGTTTCCTCAGTAAAGATACCCAAGTGTTGCATACGTGGCTAATTTATCAACATGACTGAAAATTTGGGAAGGGGGCAATATAAAGACCGGAAACTGGTTATGAATTCAGGGGGACACAAAGGATTCAAAACTTACTCAGGGAGAAGGACCTCGGGGTGAGCATGTCGCCGAGCATATCACCAGGGGTTCGATCCATCGAATAACCTCTGTCGTGAGCGCTCGTCTTCAAGAAATCTAAGAATAACCTTCAGAAATCTCAAGAGCGAGTCGTTCAGTAGAGTAAACACGACACATGTCAGTCTCAGCCTGGAGTAAGCAGTGCCAGCATGCAACCCACACCTGACAATACATGTCTAACCTCTCGACCAATCCCCCAGTTCTGTGGCTGTGACGTCGCTTCCCAGAGGAACAAATCACCGCGTCTGTTGCTGTGATGTCACTAGCGTATCACCCAATCCCCTGAGAGCAACATTGTGACGCACAAGAGGCGCCGTCCAACAGGATCGCTGTTTATTTTCATCTCTCGGTACAATTAAAATAAGATTACTTTTCCTCCAGCACTTTATCTTACAACCATTTTTAGATATGACTGAACAGGACAACTTCTGTTGTCTGCTTCAATAATTTCTGTTGCTTCTGTTGAATCATTTATGTTAGTTTACTTCAATTTAATAACGTATAACCGATAAATGAGGGTTAGTTGTGTATTGTTCCAGCCACGGTATTGTGAGTTGTGTATTGTTCCAGCCACGGTATTGTGAGTTGTGTATTGTTCCAGCCACGGTATTGTTTGTTGTGTATTGTTCCAGCCACGGTATTGTGAGTTGTGTATTGTTCCAGCCACGGTATTGTGAGTTGTGTATTGTTCCAGCCACGGTATTGTGAGTTGTGTATTGTTCCAGCCACGGTATTGTTTGTTGTGTATTGTTCCAGCCACGGTATTGTGAGTTGTGTATTGTTCCAGCCACGGTATTGTGAGTTGTGTATTGTTCCAGCCACGGTATTGTTTGTTGTGTATTGTTCCAGCCACGGTATTGTTTGTTGTGTATTGTTCCAGCCACAGTATTGTGAGTTGTGTATTGTTTCAGCCACAGTATTGTGAGTTGTGTATTGTTCCAGCCACGGTATTGTTTGTTGTGTATTGTTCCAGCCACGGTATTGTTTGTTGTGTATTGTTCCAGCCACGGTATTGTTTGTTGTGTATTGTTCCAGCCAGGTATTGTAGAATAATGTGTATTGTTCCATCCACGGCATTGTGAGTGTGTATTTCACCACGGTATTTTTGTTGTATGTTCCAGGACATATTGTGAGTTGTATTGTTCCACAGTATTGTGAGTTGTTATTGTTTCAGCCAGAGCATTGTATGTTAGTTCCAGCCCAGTATTTGAGTTGTATTGTTCAGCCAGTATTGTTGTTGTGTATTGTTCCAGCCACGGTATTGTTTGTTGTGTATTGTTCCAGCCACGGTATTGTTTGTTGTGTATTGTTCCAGCCACGGTATTGTTTGTTGTGTATTGTTCCAGCCACGGTATTGTTTGTTGTGTATTGTTCCAGCCACGGTATTGTGAGTTGTAACCTAACCTACCCTAGAGTGTCACAATCTAACCAAACCTACCCTAGGGTGTCAAACCTAACCTAACCTACCCTAGGGTGTCACAACCTAACTTATCCTAGGCTGTCACAACCTAACCTAACCTACCCTAGTGTGTCACAATCTAACCTAACCTACTTTAGGGTGTCACAACCTAATTTAACCTACCCTAGGGTGTCACAACCTAACCTAACCTACCCTAGGCTGTCACAGCTTAACCTAACCTACCCTAGGGTGTCACAACCTAACCTAACCTACCCTAGGGTGTCACAACCTAACTTATCCTAGGCTATCACAACCTAACCTAACCTACCCTAGTGTGTCACAATCTAACCTAACCTACTCTAGGGTGTCACAACCTAATTTAACCTACCCTAGGCTGTCACAGCTTAACCTAACCTACCCTAGGCTGTCACAGCTTAACCTAACCTACCCTAGGGTGTCACAACCTAACCTAACCTACCCTAGGCTGTCACAACCTAACGTATCCTAGGCTGTCACAACCTAACCTAACCTACCCTAGGCTGTCACAACCTAACGTATCCTAGGCTGTCACAACCTAACCTAACCTAACGCCAACCAAACCAACCTAATCTAACACTCAATCCAAGCTCTCTGGCAACCTAAAATGCCATATACAGCTCTCAGATCAACCTCTCCTCCACTGTCAACAATAGCCAGCCATCTCTCCTCTCTCTCTCTTTCTCTCCTGCAGGGGAGACTGCAGAAGACAAGCCACACAAGAGATCCTCCATCAGAATGGGAGTGAAGTTGTACCAGCTGTGCACTGGGGAGGAGCGTGCCCTGCCCTACGCAGCTGCCTCCAAGCAGCTGCTGCTGGCGGAGGGGCAGGTGGAGCTGGAGGCCACCCTGGACAAGGCTGTCTACGAGAGGGGAGAGCAGGTCACCGTCAGCGTCTCCGTCAGCAACCACTCCTCAAGGAACGTCAGGAGGATTAAGGCAAGTAGGGAGGGAGGGGAAAATGGGAGATGTGAGGAAAGAATGGGGGGGGAATGGGAGAAAATGAGATACAGGAACGACAATTAACGTGAAAGACTGTAGAAATGGGAGGAACAAATGGGGACTGTAGAAGAGAATTAATGGAAGGGATGGTGAAGAAGGGAGAGAAATGAGAATTGGGGATGAAAATAGTGAAGAAAATAGAAATGGGACACGTTTCGCCCCTCCTGAGCTCCAGAATAATATTATTCAAGACGTCGTATATGGATCAACCTATTATTCTCTTGTGAATAATAATAATAATAATAATAATAATAATAATAATAATAATAAAATAATAATAAAATATTAATAATAATAATAATAATAATAATAAAGGAGAAGGGGCGAAATGTAGTGAAAAGGAAGAAATATGTGGGTGAAAGATAAGAAGAGACAGAGAAGGTTAGCATGAAGATGGGAAGGGTGAGGGAGATAGGGATAAGAAGGGTGAGGGAGAGAAAGAAGAGGATGAGAAAGGTGAGGGAGAAGGGGAAGAGAATGAGAAAAGGGGCGGAAGAAAGAAGGTGAAAGGAAAACATCAAAAGAGTGCAGTCGTTGACACTTGTCAGTTATCCACCATCACTTGGGAGAGAGAGAGAGAGAGAGTTGCGTCAGCATCACTCAGGGGACAACATAACAAAGGTAAGAGGTCCTTAAATGCATTGAAAGCGGACCTTAAACCTCCTTCAGGTATAGTATATATATATATATATATATATATATATATATATATATATATATATATATATATATATATATTATAATTCACCTTCCACCTACCAACAGATCCTGGTTGTTCAATACGTGGATGTGGCAATGTTCAGCAACGGTAAGTTCAAGAACATTGTGGCGTCACAGGACTCGACGGAGGGCTGTCCCATCACGTCAGGGGCGGCCCTGGCTCGCCAGTTCAGCCTGCACCCTGCCAGGGGCGTCATCAAGAACTGGATAGCCCTCGAGGAGTTCTACGACAGGGAGAGCGCCCTCGCTTCCACCGTCTCGCGACTCGACGCTCAAGAGAGGAATGTCTTCGCTATCTACGTCAGTTATTACGTCAAGGTGAGGGAGGGAGGGGGTAGCCTATCTCAATTAATAATAATAATAATAATAATAATAATAATAATAATAATAATAATAATAATAATAATAATAATAATAATAATAATAATAATAATAATAATAATAATTATAATTCGTGTAATAATCAGACAGGTCAAATTATCACCAAGAAATGGAAGCAGGTGAAGGTGTCACTTTACGGAATTAGGTTCCTATCCAATGACTAGGTGCTGTTTTCCTAGCTCTGTGGCCCTGTGCCTCTTGCTAGGAGACCCTGTGCCCCTAGCTAGGTGACCCTGTGACCCTAGCTAGGTGACCCTGTACCCTTAGCTAGGTGACCCTGTACCCGTAGCTAGGTGACATTGTGCCCCTAGCTAGGTGACACTGTGCCCCTAGCTAGGTGACCCTAGCTAGGTGACACTGCCCCTAGCTAGGTGGCACTGTACCAGTAGCTAGGTGACCCTCTGCTCCTAGCTAGGTGACCATGTACTCCCTAGCTATTTGACCCTGTGCCTCTAAATAGGTGGCTCTACGCCCTTACCTAAGAGCCTTTCTCTTGATTAGGGTCTCCCTTCTGTCCTGACTAGGTGCAGTCCCTCCTGGCTAGGTGAGACCCCCTCCTGGTTAGGTGGGACCCCCCTCCTGGTTAGGTGGGACCCCCTCCTGGCTGGGTGGGACCCCCTCCTGGCTAGGTGCAACCCCTCCTGGCTAAGTGGGACGCCCTCCTGGCTAGGTGCAACCCCTCCTGGCTAGGTGGGACCCCCTTCTGGATAAGGTGACCCCCACCACTGACCAGGTGGGAGTGACCTCCTGACCAGTTGGCGAGTTCTCACTAAACGGGTGTCACCTTCCCTTTCAGGTGAAGCTTTTCACCAGCGCCATAGGTGGCGAGGTGAGCGTCAAGGTTCCTTTCAAACTGATGCGTCGTAGTACAGTGGATGACGCAGAGACGAATACGTCACCTGCGTCTGAGGTGAGTCTCTCTCTCTCTCTCTCTCAATTGATCTGTCTGTACACCTGTATCTGTCTGTACTTCTGTGCCTGTTTTTACACCTGTTCTGTTCACCTGTGTCTGTACGGCTGCGCCTGTTTGTACACTTGTGTGTACCTGTACACATGTGTCTGAATGTACACCTATGCCTGTCTATACTTCTGTGTCTGTACGCCTGTCTGAGTATACACCTGTGTCTGTGCACCTATGTCTGTACAACTGTGTGTACACCTGTGTGTGTACACCCGAGTGTGTACGACTGTGTGTCTGTACACCTGTGTTTGTACAACTGTGTGTGTGTACACCTGCGTCTATTTGTATCTACTTGTCTGCTTGTTCACATGACTTGTTTTTGTTAATATTATTTTCTTCTCTGTAGCATCTATCGACTGTCTATCCGAATGTCTATCTGTCTATCTGCTTCTTTCCATGCTTATTAAGCTTTTCCACTGTCCTTTCTGACAGTGTTCACACACACACACGACAGCGAAGAGGCGGGGCCAGGAGCTGAGTCTCGACCCCTGCAACCACAATTAGGTGAGTACACACACATAAGAGATCAGTGCAACACCTAGGGGACCAGGCAGGTATAACAGGAAAGGCACTGCAATGGCTCAGAGAATACCTGACATCGAGTCATGGTACGTGACGAGGTGCTAGAGTGGGCGCCTGTGACGAGCGGGGTTCCACAGGGGTCAGTCCTAGGGCCGGTGCTGTTTCTGGTATATGTGAATGACATGACGGAAGGGATAGACTCAGAAGTGTTCCTATTTGCAGACAATGTGAAGCTAATGAGGAGAATTCAGTCGGATGAGGATCAGGCAGGACTACATAGGGATCTGGACAAGCTGTAAGTCAGTCCAGCAACTGGCTCCTGGGGTTTAACCCCGCCAAGTGCAAAGTCTTGGAAATTAGGGAAGGTTAAAAAGACCCCAGACAGAGTACAAGCTACGGGCCAAAGACTGCAAACTTCACTCAAGGAAAAAGGATTTTGGGGTGAGTATCACACCAAGCACATCTCATGAAACCCACATCAGCCGAGTAACTGCTGCAGCATATGGGCGCCTGGCAAACCTAAAAATAGCATTCCGACATCTCAGTAGGAATCGTTCTAGACTCTGTACACCGTGTACGTCAGGCCCATGTTGTAGTATGCAGCTCCAGTTTGGAACCCACACCTGGTCAATTAGAGAAAGTGCAATGGTTTGCAACAAGACTAGTCCCGGAGCTAAGGGGACATGCCCTACGAGGAGAGGCTTAAGGAAAATCGACCTGACAACACTGGTGAACACGAGGGCTAGGCGGGAGATGATAACGAAATATAAAATACTGAGAGGAAATGACAAGGTGGACAGAGACAGGATGTTCCAGAGATGGGACACAGCAACAAGGGGTTATAATTGGAAGTTGAAGACTCAGATGAGTCACAGGAATGTTAGGAATTATTTCTTCAATCATAGAGTTGTCAGGAAGTGGAACAGTCTGGAAAGTGACGTAGTGGAGGCAGGAACCATACATAGTTTTAAGACGAGGTTTGATAAAGCTCATGGAGTAGGGAGAGAGAAGACCTAGTACCAATCAGTGAAGAAGCGGGGTCAGGAGCTATGAATCGACCCCTGCAACCACAAATAGGTGAGTACAAATAGGAGTACACACACACACACACACAAAGGAGTTTTGCGCTAAGTTTACTGTCGTCTTCATTTGTTTTTGAACGTCACTGACGTGACCTTGACGCCAATAATTTGTCTTGACGTCACTTGGGGAGTCTTCGTTTACGTCAGCGTCCCTACAGTACGTCAGCGCTGACGGAGTAGACGTGACTCAACACCAGTCAGTGATGAGTCAGGAAGAGTCAGTGATGAGTCTGATGAGTCAGTGGTGAGTCATTGATGAGTCACATGAAGAGTGTGACCAGTTAATTAATTGTGGTCTGTGATGAAGAAGACCTGAAGGAAGACCTGTAGGAAGACCTGAAAAAAGACCTGAAGGAAGATTTGAAGGAAGACCTGAAGGAAGACCTGTTGGAAGACCTGAAGGAAGACCTGAAGGAAGACCTGTAGGAAGACCTGAAGGAAGACCTGAAGGAAGATCTGTAGGAAGACCTGTAGGAAGACCTGTAGGGAAACCTGAAGGAAGACCTGTACTAAGACCTGTAGGAAGACCTGAAGGAAGACCTGTAGGAAGACCTGTAGGAAGACCTGTAGAAAGACCTGAAGGAAGACCTAAAGGAAGACCTGAAGGAAGACCTGTAGGAAGGCCTGAAGGAAGACCTGTACTAAGACCTGTAGGAAGACCTGAAGGAAGACCTGTAGGAAGGCCTGAAGGAAGACCTGTACTAAGACCTGTAGGAAGACCTGAAGGAAGACCTGTAGGAAGACCTGTAGGAAGACCTGAAGGAAAGACCTGTGGAAGACTCTAAAAGACCTGAAGGAAGACCTGAGGAAGACCTGAAGGAAGACTGTATGAAGACCTGAAGAAGACCTGAGGAAGACCTAAGGAAGACCTGAGAAAGACCTGTAGGAAGACTTAAAGGAAGTGAAAGACCTGAAGGAAGACCTGTAGAAAGACCTGAAGGAAGACCTGAGGAAGACCTTGAGAAGACTTGTAGGAAGACCTGAAGGAAGACCTGTAGGAAGACCTGAAGGAAGACCTAAAGGAAGACCTGAAGGAAGACCTGTAGGAAGACCTGAAGGAAGACCTGTAGGAAGACCTGAAGGAAGACCTGTAGGAAGACCTGTAGGAAGACCTGAAGGAAGACCTGTAGGAAGACCTGTAGGAAGACCTGAAGGAAGACCTGTAGGAAGACCTGAAGGAAGACCTGAAGGAAGACCTGTAGGGAGGCCTGAAGGGACCTGTAGAAAGACCTGTAGGAAGGCCTGAGGGAAGATTTGAAAGACCTGATGGAAGACCTGTAGAAAGACCTGAAGGAAGACCTGAAGGAAGACCTGAAGGAAGACTTGTATGAAGACCTGAAGGAAGATTTGAAAGACCTGATGGAAGACCTGTAGAAAGACCTGAAGGAAGACCTGTAAGGAAGACCTGAAGGAAGACTTGTATGAAGACCTGTAGGAAGACTTGTAGGAAGACCTGAAGGAAGACCTGAAGGAAGACCTGTAGGAAGACCTGTAGGAAGACCTGTAGGAAGACCTGTAGGGAGGCCTGAAGGGACCTGTAGAAAGACCTGTAGGAAGGCCTGAGGGAAGACCTGTACTAAGACCTGTAGGAAGACCTGAAGGAAGACCTGAAGGAAGACCTGAAGGAAGACCTGTAGGAAGACCTGTACTAAGACCTGTAGGAAGACCTGAAGGAAGACCTGTAGGAAGACCTGAAGTAAGACCTGTAGGAAAACTTGTAGGAAGACCTGAAGTAAGACCTGTAGGAAAATCTGAAATGAAAGACCTGAAGAAATCTCTCAAAAGCGGAGGGAAGGGGAATCAACGCCCCTGCGGACCCAGGTCACAGACCAAGCCTCCCTGGAGAGAGACACACACAAAAATTACGACCATTTTCACTACCATTTATTATTTATAACGACCATTTATTATTATTTACAATTCCTAGACCCTCTTCCCCCCCCCCTGTTGAAGGGGAAAATAAACCAACAATAAGGGAGTCATCAAACAGTTTAGTGAGCGTGAAGCCCTAGGGGCCTCACCCCCTCGAAGCCGCAATATGGCAGCGCACAGGCGGCGGGGTGCGGTGGCGGGGGGCGGCGGCGGGGTGCGGCAGCGGGGGGGGGGGAAATATAACACACAAATGTTTGTTCCTCATTCAGAGTCCAGCCAGAGTCGTTTATCAGTGAGTGGGAGAATGCAATTGAAATTTTTGATGGTATATTGTGTTGAAGGTTGTGGCAGTGATGAAGGTTGCTGATTGTTGTGTTGCTGTGTTGTGTTGCTGTGTTGTGTTGCTGTGTTGTGCAGCTGTGTTGTGCAGCTGTGTTGTGTTGCTGTGTTGTGTTGCTGTGTTGTGCTGCTGTGTTGTGTTGCTGTGCTGTGTTGTGCAGCTGTGTTGTGTTGCTGTGTTGTGTTGTTGTGTTGTGCAGCTGTGTCGTGTTGCTGTGTTGTGTTGCTGTGTTGTGCAGCTGTGTTATGTTGCTGTGTTGTGTTGCTGTGTTGTGTAGCTGTGTTATGCAGCTGTATTGTACAACTGTATTGTACAGCTGTATTGTACAGCTGTACTGTGTGTTGTGCAGCTCTGTTGTACAGCTGTACGGTGTTGCCGTATTGTGCAGTTGCATTGTGCAGCTGTACTGTGTTGCTGTATTGTGCAGTTGTATTGTGTATCTGAAATTTTCATTTGTGGTCCCAGCTGTGGTCTCAGCTGTGGTTTCATCTGTGGTACCAGCTGTGGTACCAGCTGTGGTCACAGCTGTGGGTTCATCTGTAGTCCCAGCTGAAGTACCGTCATTTTCCTCTCATGTACTGCAAACTAAATCTGTACACTATTTACTGTTTCATTTACCGATTAAATTAAGTTATATTTTATGATTCTTCTCACAAAAAAAAACGGATTAATTATCATTCCCTATAACTGAGATACTGTCCAGTCCCTCTGTCGTAATAATCCGCATTGTTTTCCCCGGACTTACCGCTGACCGAGAAGGACATGAGCGACTGCTCTGTCTCCATTACCTTAACACGCACTCGCCTTCGCACCGCGCACGCCTTCGCACGGGAGGTCCTTTTTTTGGGACTTCGATGCATACTCTGAGACATATACACCTTTGAGTGCATATTCTCTGAGATATGTGTATGTACCTCTCAGTATGTATGCGCTGTGTATATGCGTTGTGTATACGTTGTGCTGGGGATTGCTCCTAGCTGACTACAGCAAACTTCTGTATACAACTTATGTAATGATAATACTAACACTAATACCATTAATTATAATAATAATTAATAATAACAGCAACAATAATAATAATATTAATTATTATTATCATTATTATTATTATTATTATTGCACTTGCCACTTATTAAGACTTGCTGGCGACACTGTATGAGGTCATAGATGGTGGTGGCTACAGTGTGTTCATAAGGCTCTCTCCCCTCTCGCTTATTTTGTCTCCTGCTCGTATATTTTCACTGTTCCTATTTTTTCACTGTTCGTATTTTTTATCTGATCGTATTTTTTCACTGCTCGTATTTTTTTCACTGTTCGTATTTTTTTTCACTGTTCGTATTTTTTCACTGTTCGTATTTTTCACTGTTCCTATTGTTTCACTTTTTTATTTTTCACTCTTCGTGTTTTTGAGTTCGATTTTCTTTTATTTATATTCGTCCTCTCCACCAATTTTTTCATGGCTTCACTGTTCGTATTTTTCACTGTCCGTATTTCTTCCATGCTTTTAATTTTCGTTATCATTTCGTTAACGTTTTCCCTGTTCGTAGATTTTTTTCCTGTTCGTGCTTGTGTTCCTAATCGAATATTTTTCTGTCCGTATTTTCCTTCCCCCTAATCGCATTTTTCGCTGTTCTTATTTTCACTGCTTTTATTTTTCACTGTTCGTATTTTTTTGCCCGAATCACAAAGCACTGGATTGGAATTATGACGTCATGAACCACTTTGCTTCAATGACACCAGTATTAGATTTAGATTTTTAAAACCCATTTTGTGGGCCAAAAATTGTGTTTTTTTTTTATCAATTTTTGGAATTAGTGTTTTTAGACCAGGCAGTAACACTGTCGATTTTTTGGGTCTAGGCAGTTCCAGAGTGCAGCGGGGTAGCCGCTTTCCTTCCCACCCATGAGGCGAAGCCGCTTCCCCAGCCCATGGCAGACCCCCAGCCCATGGCAGACCCACAGCCCGTGGCAGACCCACAGCCCATGGCAGACCCCCAGCCCGTGGCAGACCCCCAGCAGGAAGCAGGGGCAGACCCAGCGCCCCCTCAAGACGAGGCTGGGGGAGCGGTGGAGATCGACAAGGTGGGGGGCGGTGGGCCAGCCGTGGTCGACAGCTGCCTACGTCTGTGTCGACTCTGCTTGGGTGGGGTCCTACAGCTTCACGCTAAGTCACCCATCTCTCTCTCACTCTCTCTCACTCTCTCTCTCTGTTTCTCTCACTGGTTGCATCCCCTTCTACTTCCTCACGTCTCTCTCTGTGTTCACTCTGCAGTGCTTCGGTTCATCCGGAAGAGACGGCGGAAAATGATTCTCACCTGTCTCTTGAGAGACAGTATGCGGGTGGACGGTAGACGGAGCCGAGGTATCTAACATAATTTTGTTCTTAATGCCCTACAGGCGATGACAGTAAACAAAACACACACGATAACGGAGAAAAGACAGCATTTCGCTCTGTTTAGAGCAAAATGCTGTCTTTTCATAGCTTGACAAAGCTCTACACAGCGCTAAAAACTCTCTTACAAGACCGCAAAATGGCAGTGTATCACAGCGCTTTGGCTCGCTCCGTAACAATTGCAAACACAGGAAGACCAGCAGTTCATGGGTGTGCTGAGGCCTATGTAACGCCGGTCACAAACATTCACTTCACTACGCACATGGTAAAAGAGAGTAGGAATGCCAGCAGTGTGAGGGATAGCGCCGTCTACCAACAGTACCTGCTATTGGGAATCGTTTCTCTTGTCGCGTCTCTCTCTCTCTCTCCCTGTGAACCACACCCTGCCTCGCTCCACACACACACACACACACACACACACACTGTATCACGTCGTGTTTGAAACACCTAGTGTGTCACAACTAACCCAGAGTAAATATAGACACTAAACGACATTTCGGTCCGTGCTGGGCCAATACTCCCGGACGGTCGAAACGTTTTCCACTTCTATTTACTTATAAGCTGTGTTTTTTTTCTTACAGCATTTATGACTTGTTTTTCACCTAGTGTGTTCTCTTCCTTACCTATCCCAAGCTTGTTCACTCTGTGTGTCTCTGTTCTCCCCAACCCTCACTGCACCTATTGTAATGTAGACCTGACGTGGGTGCCCTTGACCTGCTGTCTGTTAGGATCTGCGCTTTAGAACAGACAAAGTAACCTCACCTCAACACTCCCAACACTTTAGTTCCAATTTCTGATCCATTGCCACTCGCATGCTGTATTAAATACCCCCAGTGCAGTGTTGTCATTAAATTGTGTATGTGTGTGTGTGTGTGTGTGTGTGTGTGTGTGTGTGTGTAAGTGTCATAGCTTCAGCAGATGTCGATATTTTGTTGATTAAACTGGACTGCGATGTAGTTAGTGAAAGGTGTGATGGTAGTTGTGACATAGTTGCTAATTACTAATGCATTTGACGTGATTTTCGAGTAATAACGCCCTTGGGACCACAGTAAATGCCTTCCCCCCTTCTTTTTTTGGGACAGGAAAATGCTATTTTTTAAAGATTTTTCTTTTTTCAAATACCCTAAAACAAATCTCGAAAAAAAAACAATGCGAAGTATCAGGATTTTTAATATCATAAATTTTTTTTTTTTTTTTCAGAAATGGGACAATGGGGGGACCTAGGGTGTTCGAATGACAGTACATGAACTTAAAAAAAAAAAATGGGACCATAACTTTTCTTTCCAACCGAAAGTCGAAACACTTTCAATTTTTTTTTTCAAGTGAATAAAAAAAATTGGTGTCACTGCGACCTTCACCACTCCAGTGGTCGCAAATCCCACTGTGACGTCACTGGAATGGGACTGACGAGCAGGAAAGGTGTCACCTTACACTCGTGTTCCCAGCACTCAGTCACCTTACACTCGTGTCCCCAGCACTCAGTCACCTTACACTCGTGTTCCCAGTACTCAGTCACCTTACACTCGTGTTCCCAGCACTCAGTCACCTTACACTCGTGTTCCCAGCACTCAGTCACCTTACACTCGTGTTCCCAGCACTCAGTCACCTTACACTCGTGTCCCCAGCACTCAGTCACCTTACACTCGTGTCCCCAGTACTCAGTCACCTTACACTCGTGTCCCCAGCACTCAGTCACCTTACACTCGTGTTCCCAGCACTCAGTCACCTTACACTCGTGTTCCCAGCACTCAGTCACCTTACACTCGTGTTCCCAGCACTCAGTCACCTTACACTCGTGTTCCCAGCACTCAGTCACCTTACACTCGTGTCCCCAGCACTCAGTCACCTTACCTCGTGTTCCCAGCACTCAGTCACCTTACACTCGTGTTCCCAGCACTCAGTGACCTTACACTCGTGTTCCCAGCACTCAGTGACCTTACACTCGTGTTCCCAGCACTCAGTGACCTTACACTCGTGTTCCCAGCACTCAGTCACCTTACACTCGTGTTCCCAGCACTCAGTCACCTTACACTCGTGTTCCCAGCACTCAGTCACCTTACACTCGTGTTCCCAGCACTCAGTCACCTTACACTCGTGTTCCCAGCACTCAGTCACCTTACACTCGTGTTCCCAGCACTCAGTCACCTTACACTCGTGTCCCCAGCACTCAGTGACCTTACACTCGTGTCCCCAGCACTCAGTCACCTTACACTCGTGTTCCCAGCACTCAGTCACCTTACACTCGTGTTCCCAGCACTCAGTGCACCTTACACTCGTGTTCCCAGCACTCAGTCACCTTACACTCGTGTTCCCAGCACTCAGTACCTTACACTCGTGTTCCCCAGCACTCAGTCACCTTACACTCGTGTTCCCAGCACTCAGTCACCTTACACTCGTGTCCCCAGCACTCAGTGACCTTACACTCGTGTTCCCAGCACTCAGTCACCTTACACTCGTGTTCCCAGCACTCAGTCACCTTACACTCGTGTTCCCAGTACTCAGTCACCTTACACTCGTGTTATAAGCAGTCAGTCACCTTACTCTCGTGTTATAAGCACTCAGTCACCTTACTCTCGTGTTATAAGCAGTCAGTCACCTTACACTCGTGTTCACAGCACTCAGTCACCTTACACTCGTGTTCCCAGCACTCAGTCACCTTACTCTCGTGTTATAAGCACTCAGTCACCTTACACTCGTGTTATAAGCAGTCAGTCACCTTACTCTCGTGTTATAAGCACTCAGTCACCTTACTCTCGTGTTATAAGCACTCAGTCACCTTACACTCGTGTTCCCAGCACTCAGTGACCTTACACTCGTGTTATAAGCACTCAGTCACCTTACTCTCGTGTTATAAGCAGTCAGTCACCTTACACTCGTGTTCCCAGCACTCAGTGACCTTACACTCGTGTTCCCAGCACTCAGTCACCTTACACTCGTGTTCCCAGCACTCAGTCACCTTACACTCGTGTTCCCAGCACTCAGTCACCTTACACTCGTGTTCCCAGCACTCAGTCACCTTACACTCGTGTTCCCAGCACTCAGTCACCTTACACTCGTGTTCCCAGCACTCAGTCACCTTACACTCGTGTTCCCAGCACTCAGTCCTATGTGTTCCAGCCTCAGTACCCACTCGTGTTCCCAGCACTCAGTCACCTTACACTCGTGTTCCCAGCACTCAGTCACCTTACACTCGTGTTCCCAGCACTCAGTCACCTTACACTCGTGTTCCCAGCACTCAGTCACCTTACACTCGTGTCCCCAGCACTCAGTCACCTTACACTCGTGTTCCCAGCACTCAGTCACCTTACACTCGTGTCCCCAGCACTCAGTCACCTTACACTCGTGTTCCCAGCACTCAGTCACCTTACACTGTGTCCCCAGCACTCAGTCACCTTACACTCGTGTTCCCAGCACTCAGTCACCTTACACTGGTGTCCCCAGCACTCAGTCACCTTACACTGGTGTCCCCAGCACTCAGTCACCTTACACTGGTGTCCCCAGCACTCAGTTCCTGTTAGTTCTGTTGGTCTTCCTGTTATTTCTATCGGTGTTCTTGACTCACATAATCGTAATGACACAATTGCAAACAAACCATACCACGGGTGGGGTTCGAACCCCACCCGTGGTATGTTTTTTTTTATCGGTGTTCTTGTTAGTTCTGTTTGCATTCCTCTTATTTCTGTTAATGTTCCTGTTATTTCTGTTGGTATTTTTTGTATATCCGTTTGTTTTCCTGTTCTGTTGGTGTCCCTGTTTTTTCTGAGGTGTTCCTGTTATTTCAGTAGGTGTTCCTGTTAGTTCGTGTTCCTGTTATTTGTGTTGGCGTTCCTGTTCTGTTATTGTTCTTGAAATTTCGGTTGGTGTTCCTGTTAGTTCTGTTGGTGTGATTTGCTTTTTTTTTGTTGCATGTCATAGTCTTAGTGTGTCATGTTAGAGTGTCATGTCGGAGTGTGTCATGTCGGAGTGTGTCATGTCGGAGTGTGTCATGTCGGAGTGTGTCATGTCGGAGTGTGTCATGTCGGAGTGTGTCATGTCAGAGTGTGTCATGTCGGAGTGTGTCATGTCGGAGTGTGTCATGTCGGAGTGTGTCATGTCGGAGTGTGTCATGTCGGAGTGTGTCATGTCAAAGTGTGTCATGTCGGAGTGTGTCATGTCGGAGTGTGCCATGTCGGAGTGTGTCATGTCGGAGTGTGTCATGTCGGAGTGTGTCATGTCGGAGTGTGCCATGTCGGAGTGTGTCATGTCGGAGTGTGTCATGTCGGAGTGTGTCATGTCGGAGTGTGTCATGTCAAACTGTGTCATGTCAGAGTGTGTCACATTACAGTGAGTCATGTCACACACAAAGGCTCCACGCCATACAGAGTGTGTATGTTTTAAGGCGTCATACACTGGCGTATGGACTCGCGTAGTTATTCTCCTGTGTTGACAAGGCACACTGAAACACAGGTAAGCAGACTAATTACTCTCGTGTGATTACCGTGTTTTGTTGTGTGGAATGTGCACCTCAAGTTAATTACCTCTCTTTAAAACACTTGCTACCAGCACTGACGCGCATGTATACGAGACTCCACACGCTCGTGTATATGCATACAATATGGATATATGCATATGCATGAGGAAGGGTGTGTGTGTGTACTCACCTAGTTGTGGTTGCAGGGGTCGAGTCACAGCTCCTGGCCCAACCTCTTCACTGGTCGCTACTACGTCACTTTTCCTGCTCCATGAGCTTTATCATACCTCTTCTTAAAGCTATGTATGGATCCTGCCGTCATTACATCAATTGCTAGACTTCCACTACTTGACAACTCTGTGACTTAAGAAATACTTCCTAACATCCCTGTGATTCATTTGAGTCTTCAACTTCCTAACATCCCTGTGATTCATTTGAGTCTTCAACTTCCAACTGTGTCCCCTTGTTGCTGTGTCCCATCTCTGGAACATCCTGTCTCTGTCCACCTTGTCGATTCCTCTCAGTATTTTATATGTCGTTATCATATCCCCCCTATCTCTTCTGTCCTCCAGTGTCATCCGATCGATTTCCCTTAACCTCTCCTCGTAGGACATACCCCTTAGCTCCGGGACTAGTCTTGTTGCAAACCTTTGCACTTTCTCTAATTTCCTTACGTACTTGGCTAGGTGTGGGTTCCAAACTGGTGCTGCATACTCCAATATAGGCCTAACGTACACGGTGTGCAGGGTCTTGAACGATTATTGACATGTCGGAATGCTATTCTTAGGTTTGCTAGGCGCCCGTATGCTGCAGCAGTTATTTGGTTGATGTGAGCCTCAGGAGATGTACCCGGTGTTATACTCACCCCAAGATCTTTTCCTTGAGTGAGGTTCGTAGTCTCTGGCCCCCTAGACTGTACTCCGTCTGTGGTCTTCTTTGCCCTTCCCCAATCTTCATGACTTTGCACTTGATGGGGTTGAACTCCAGGAGCCAGTTTCTTGACCAGGCCTGCAGCCTGTCCAGATCCCTTAGTAGTTCTGCTTGGTCCTCATCCGATTGAATTCTCTTCATCATCTTCACATCATCTGCAAACTGGGACACTTCGGAGTCTATTCCTTCCGTCATGTCGTTCACAAATACCAAAAACAGCACCGGTCCTCGGAATGACCCCTGTGGAACCCCGCTCGTCACAGGCGCCCACCCTAACACTTCGCCATGTACCATGACTCGCTGTTGTCTTCCCGATAGGTATTCCCTGACCCATTGCAGTGCCTTCCCTGTTATACCTGCCTGGTCCTCCAGTTGATACACTAATCTCTTGTGTGGAATTGTGTCAAACGCCTTACAGTCCACGAAAACGCAATCTACACACCCTTCTCTCTTTCTCTCTCTCTCTCTCTCTCTCTCTCTCTCTCTCTCTCTCTCTTGGTTTACTGCTGTCACCCTATCATACAACTCCAGTAGGTTTGTGACATAGGATTTTCCGTCCCTGAAACCGTGTTGGTTGTCCCTGATAAGTCATTCCTTTCTAGGTGCTCCAACACTCTTCTCCTGATAATCTTCTCTATGACCTTGCATACTATACATGTCAGTAACACTGGTCTGTAGTTTAATGCTTCATGTCTGTCTCCTCTTTTAAAAATTGGGACTACGTCTGCTGTCTTCCATACCTCAGGTAGTCGCCATGTTTCGATAGATGAAGTGAAGACTGTTATTACTGATACATATAACGCCTCTGCTCCCTCTCTCAGGACCCATGGCTCTATCGTCTTTGAGGTATCTAGCTCGCTTAGCAGCCTCTTCACCTCCTCCTCGGTTGTATGTGATGTGTGCAGCACTTGATGGTGTACCCCACCACTCCGTCTTTCTGGAGTTCTTTCTGTCTCCTCTGTGAACATTTCTTTGAATCTCATGTTAAGCTCCTCACACACTTCACGGTCGTTTCTTGTGATCTTCCCTCCTTCCTTCCTCAGCCTGATCACCTGGTCCTTGACTGTTGTTCTCCTCCTGATGTGGCTGTACAACAGCTTTGGGTCAGCTTTGGCTTTTGCTGCTATGTCATTTTCGTATTGTCGTTGGGCCTCCCTTCTTACCTGTGCATATTAATTTCTGGCTCTACGATTGGTCTCCTTATTCTCCTGGGTCCTTTGCCTTCTATAGTTCCTCCATTCTCTAGCACACTTGGTTTTGGCCTCTCTACACCTTTGGGTGAATCAAGGGCTCATCCTGGCTTTCTCGTTATTTTTGTTACCCTTGGGTACAAACGTCTCCTCAGCTTCCTTGCATATTGTTGTTACATATTCCATCATCTCATTTACTGACTTCCCTGCAGTTCTCTGTCCCACTGAACCCCGTGCAGGAAATTCTTCAAGCCTCCATCATCTTAGCCCTCCACGTTTCTGGGCCCCCATATGGCTCCAGGTTCTCCCAGTCGATTTCCTTGTGATTGAAGTAGCTTTCCTTGTGATTCAGTAGCTTTGATCTGCTCGAATGAGCCCTTCTGGCCACTTCATTCAGTGTGTCAACCATCGCTCTATTACTCTCATCATATTCTTGCCTTGGCCTCCTGCTGTTTTGTGGCGGGTTATACATCACTGCAATTACCACCTTGTGACATCCAGACTGAATTGTTCCTATTATGTAATCTCTTGCTTCTCCTGTCTCCTCTCTCTAGCTCATCAAAATCCCATTGGTTTTTGATGAGTAGTGCCACTCCTCCACCCCCTCTGTTCCCTCTGTCTTTCCTCAGGATCTGATATCCCATTGGAAAGATGGCATCTGATATCATTCCTGTGAGCTTGGTTTCTGTGAGAGCTATGATGTTCGGTGATACCTCTTTGACTCTTTCGTGCCACTCCTAACCCTTATTCATTATTCCATCAGCGTTGGTGTACCATACCTTCAGTTTCCTCTCCATGTTCTGGGGGGTCTGTGAGAGTGGGGGACCTGGCAGTGTGCTGTGGAATTCTATAGCATGGTGTGGGGTTGGGGCTTTAAGTGTGGACTGTGGGTTGTGTTGGGATAGCATATTTAGCTGTGGGGTTCTGGGGATGGTTCTGTGAGTGCTTGCGCTTGTTGCTCTGCCCTGCTCTGGTTGTTCTCTGCTGACTCTGTCCTTGTCTCTCTTCCTAGCCCCTTTTGTTTCTGTGTCCTCTCCCTCAGCTGCTGTAGTTCTGTTCTTGTTCTGTCACAGTCTAGGAACACCTTCTTGTATGTTGATGATTCCGCTATCTGTGGTTTCTCTTGCAGGATCCTGTTTCGCGCCGTTTCTGCCTTGAAAATCAGTTTGACCAGCCGATTTCTCACCTTCAAGTGCCTCCTATTCTCTGAAAATTTACTATCTCAGTCATATCCTCCTCGCCTATTTCTTTGATGATGTTTTCAATCTCTTGTTTTTCTTTTTGTCGTCTTTCATTGTGCGTCCTCCCCTCGCTCTTCTGAAACCCATGAATAAACACTGATTTCTCCCTCTTCTCCTCCCATTGCCTTTCCCTCTGTGTCTCTGGGTCCCGTTTGTACATGGCCATTGTCTCCCTTATTGTGTGTACTCACCTAATTGTACTCACCTAATTGTGGTTGCAGGGGTCGAGTCTCAGCTCCTGGCCCCGCCTCTTCGCTGTCTGCTACTGGGTCTCTGCTCTCCCTGCTCCATGAGCTTTATCATACCTTGTCTTAAAACTATGTATGGTTCCTGCCTCCACTATATCTTTCTCTAGTCCATTCCACTTCCTGACTACTCTGTGGCTGAAGAAGTGTTTCCTGACATCCCTTTGACTCATCTGAGTCTTCAGCTTCCAGTTGTGTCCCCTTGTATCTGTGTTCCCTCTCTGAAACAACCTGTCACTATCTACCTTGTCAATTCCCCGCAGTATTTTGTATGTCGTTATCGTGTGTGTGTGTGTGTGTGTGTGTGTGTGTGTTCCATAAACATCTGTGTACCCAGAGCTCCACAAACACCTGTGCACCCAGAGCTCCACAAACACCTGTGTCTGACGTACATTTAAAACATCTTAGAAAGGCTCCCGGATAATTATTTTTATATATAGAATAATCACCTACAATTCCTGTCTATATATAGAATCATTAATGATCTTTCTTGTCTTTTATGATGGCCATGTGATAATTTTGATGGTCATGTGATAATTCTGATGGCCATGTGATAATTCTGATGGTAATGTGATAATTCTGATAGCCATGTGATAATTCTGATGGCCATGTGATAATTCTGATGGTCATGTAATAATTCTGATGGCCAATTGATAACTCTAATGGTCATGTGATAATTCTGATGGTCATGTGATAATTTTGATGCCCATGTGATAATTATTGTTCTAAATACTGTTGATGGGTCTTGTATGAGTGTTGGTTTAGTGAAGACATGAAGAGAGAGAGAGAAAGAGAGAGAGAGATGAGAGAGAGAAGAGAGAGAGAGAGAGAGAGAGAGAGAGAGAGAGAGAGAGGAGAGAGAGAGAGAGAGAGAGAGGAGAGAGAGAGAGAGAGAGAGAAGAGATAGAAACCCCCACCCCCGTTTAACGACCTCCTGGTAGAGCACCCACGATAACCATCCCAGGGATAGCAACCATCCCCCTGCCCCCGTTTAACGACCTCCTAACGTGATATTCCCTGACACCTGCTGACCGTCAGCGTCCCTACTCCCTCTCGTAGCACCACCTAATACACTACCTTAGATACTAACTTTCCACCGAAGTGCACTGCCTGCTAGTGGCTGACTTCTGTTGATCAATAAGACTCGTGTGCAACAGCTTGGTAACTCTGTCGTTGCACATGAGTCTTACTCCTGTGCAACATGTAAACTACATAAATGCCTAACGTGTAAACTACATAAATTGTATACTGGCTACAAGAAATAAAGTATTTTGTATTTTGTAGCGGCCCTTCGTACGTTATATATAAATGATCAACTGTGTTGACAAGCTGGTGTGTAAGGCACAAGGGCGATACTAGGAATCTTAAGGGAACAAACGTTTCGCCCGCGCTGCAGGCTTCGTTAGTGACACAGATGGATCAGAGACTGCTGGAGACGCCAGCGTCGGTGGACGAGACTGCTGGAGACGCCAGCGTCGGTGGACGAGACTGACAGACTCTTCGTCTCCACCTCGTCTACTTCTTCATCGTTTATTTCGTTGCCCACTTTGTCGTCTACATTACCGTCTACTTTGTCGTCTACTTCTTCGTCTACTTCGTCGTCTACTTCTTCGTCTACTTTGTCGTCTACTTCGTCGTATACTTCGTCGCCTACTACTTTGTCGTTTACTTCTTCGTCGTCTACTTTTTCCTCTATTTCGTCGTCTATTTTTTTCGTCTATTTCGTCGTCTACTTCTTCGTCGTCTAATTCGCCTTCCACCAACACTGATGTCCCCAGCACCGCGTTCCCAGCATCACGTTCCCAGCATCACGTTCCCAGCATCACGTCCCCAGCATCACGTCCCCAGCATCACGTTCCCAGTATCACGTCCCCAGCACCAATTCCCCAGCATCACGTCCCCAGCACCAATTCCCCAGCATCACGTCCCCAGCACCACGTCCCCAGCATCACGTCCCCAGCACTGCGTCCCCAGCATCACGTTCCCAGCACCACGTCCCCAGCACCGTGTCCCCAGCACCGCGTCCCCAGCATCACGTTCCAAGTACTACGTCCCCAGCACCGTGTCCCCAGCACCGCGTCCCCAGCATCACGTCCCCAGCATCACGTCCCCAGCACTAACTCCCCAGCATCACATCCCCAGCACCAAGTCCCCAGCATCATGTCCCCAGCACCGCGTCCCCAGCATCACGTTCCAAGCACCACGTCCCCAGCACCGTGTCCCCAGCACCGCGTCCCCAGCATCACGTTCCCAGCACTACGTCCCCAGCACCATGTCCCCAGCACCGCGTCCCCAGCATCACGTCCCCAGCACCGCGTCCCCAGCATCACGTCCCCAGCACCACGTCCCCAGCATCACGTCCCCAGCACCGCGTCCCCAGCATCACGTTCCCAGCACCACGTCCCCAGCACCGTGTCCCCAGCACCGCGTCCCCAGCATCACGTTCCCAGCACTAGTCCCCAGCACCGTGTCCCCAGCACCGCGTCCCCAGCATCACGTACCCAGCACTAACTCCACAGCATCACATCCCCAGCACCACGTCCCCAGCATCATGTCCTCAGCACGGCGTCCCCAGCATCACGTTCCCAGCACCACGTCCCCAGCACCGTGTCCCCAGCACCGCGTCCCCAGCACCACGTCCCCAGCATCATGTCCCCAGCACCGCGTCCCCAGCACCTCGTCCCAGCATCACGTCCCCAACACCCCGTCCCCAGCACCACGTCCCCAGCATCACATCCCAGCACCATGTCACCAGCATCACGTCCCTAGCACCACGTCCCCAGCATCATGTCCCAGCATCACATCCTCAGCATCACGTCCCTAACATCACGTCCCCAACATCACATTCATAGCATCACCTCCCCAACATCACCTCCCCAGCATCACGTCCCCAACATCACGTCCCCAAAATCACGTCCCCAACATCACGTCCCCAGCACCATGTCCCCAACATCACGTCCCCAGCATCACGTCCCCAACATCACGTCCCCAGCATCACGTCCCCAACATCACTTCCCCAGCATCACGTCCCCAGCATCACGTCCCCAGCACCACGTCCCCAACATCACGTCCCCAGCATCACGTCCCCAGCATCACGTCCCCAGCACCACGTCCCCAACATCACGTCCAGAGCATCACGTCCCCAACATCACGTCCCCAGCATCACCTCCCCAGCATCACGTGCCTTCCAGGGGTCCACACGCAGGATATTAAATTTTATTTTTGTGGCCCATAAACCGGGTCTTGGGGGCACATCCATTTTTTAACAAAAAAAAGTGAGACAGTCATACATGTTTTATCGTTATGATATTTACTCACGAATCACGTAAGAGCAAATACTGGTTTAATAGGTTTAAAATCTGTCGATTTTTACTGGTTTAATAGGTTTAAAATCTGTCGATTTTGACTGGTTTAATAGGTTTAAAATCTGTCGACTTTGACTGGTTTAATAGGTTTAAAATCTGTCGACTTTGACTGGTTTAATAGGTTTAAAATCTGTCGACTTTGACTGGTTTAATAGGTTTAAAACCTGCCGACTATGACTGGTTTAATAGGTTTAAAGCCTGTCGACTTTGACTGGTTTAATAGGTTTAAAGCCTGTCGACTTTGACTGGTTTAATAGGTTTAAAACCTGTCGACTTTGACTGGTTTAATAGGTTTAAAACCTGTCGACTTTCACGACAGCCATTAAGAGTAATATTGTGTTTTCACAGGTAGTTAAGAGTTTTAATTCCTTCAAATAGGGTTTAAAGTATACACTGTGTATATTCAATGCTAGAGAGATATACACCTCACGGTGGTGTGTATATTGCCTTTCTTGTTGTGTATAGGTTTGGGTTTAAAGCCTCTCGACTACTTGAGTGTGACCGAGGCTGCGTCACCTGTGCTCAACCACACGATCATACTTACTACATAAAATGATGATCGAATTAAACGCTCTTTGTAGATACACTAAGAGATGCACAGATCTGTTCGTACATTCTCTGTCGTTGTACATACTGTGTCATTGTACATACTGTGTCATTGTACATACTGTGTCATTGTACATACTGTGTCATTGTACAGACTGTGTCATTGTACATACTGTGTCATTGTACATACTGTGTCATTGTACATACTGTGTCATTGTACATACTCTGTCATTGTACATACTCTGTCATTGTACATACTGTGTCATTGTACATGCTGTGTCATTGTACATACTGTGTCATTGTACATACTGTGTCATTGTACATACTGTGTCATTGTACATACTCTGTCATTGTACATGCTGTGTCATTGTACATACTGTGTCATTGTACATGCTCTGTCATTGTACATGCTCTGTCATTGTATATACTGTGTCACTGTACATACTGTGTCATTGTACATACTGTGTCATTGTACATACTGTGTCATTGTACATACTGTGTCATTGTACATACTGTGTCATTGTACATACTGTGTCATTGTACATACTGTGTCATTGTACATGCTCTGTCATTGTACATACTGTGTCACTGTACATAATGTGTCATTGTACATACTGTGTCATTGTACATACTGTGTCATTGTACATGTACATACTGTGTCATTGTACATACTCTGTAATTGTACATGCTCTGTCATTGTACATACTGTGTCACTGTACATACTGTGTCATTGTACATACTGTGTCATTGTACATACTGTGTCATTGTACATACTGTGTCATTGTACATACTGTGTCATTGTACATACTCTGTCATTGTACATGCTCTGTCATTGTACATACTGTGTCACTGTACATACTGTGTCATTGTACATACTGTGACATTGTACATACTGTGTCATTGTACATTCTGTGTCATTGTACATACTGTGTCATTGTAAATACTGTGTCATTGTACATACTCTGTCATTGTACATACTCTGTCATTGTACATACTGTGTCATTGTACATACTGTGTCATTGTACATACTGTGTCATTGTACATACTGTATCATTGTACATACTGTGTCATTGTACATGCTCTGTCATTGTACATACTGTGTCATTGTACATACTGTGTCATTGTACATACTGTGTCATTGAACATACTCTGTCATTGTACATACTCTGTCATTGTACATACTGTGTAATTGTACATACTGTGTCGTTGTACATACTCTGTCATTGTACATGCTTTGTCATTGTAAATACTCTGTCATTGTACATACTCTGTCATTGTACATACTCTATCGTTGTACATACTGTCTCATTGTACATACTTTGTCATTGTACACACTCTGTCATTGTACATACTATGTCATTGTACATACTGTGTCATTGTACATACTGTGTCATTGTACATACTCTGTCATTGTACATATTCTGTCATTGTAAATACTGTCATTGTACATACTCTGTCATTGTACATACTCTGTCATTGTACATGCTGTGCCATTGTACATGCTGTGTCATTGTACATGCTGTGTCATTGTACATGCTGTGTCATTGTACATGCTATGTCATTGTACATGGTCTGTCACTGTACAAGCTGTGTCATTGTACATGCTGTGTCATTGTACATGCTCTGTCATTGTACATGCTGTCATTGTACATAATGTGTCATTGTACATACTGTGTCATTGTACATGCTGTGTCATTGTACATGCTGTCATTGTACATACTGTGTCATTGTACATACTGTGTCATTGTACATACTGTGTCATTGTACATGCTGTGTCATTGTACATGCTGTCATTGTACATGTACATTGTACATCCTAGTTATTACAGAAATCGAGATGTGAATGATTTTTATTTTTATTTTTACGTAATGGTTCTTCATCATTTTTATTATTGTCTATATTTCCATTAACTTTGATTCTATCTCACTAAAAATATTGTGTGATTTGTGTGATTTATGCTTCCTTAGTTCCATTGATAGATATTTTGTTAGCAATTGAGCCTCCACTTGGAAAATTAATTAGTAGAACGAAGGCTGTGGGCAAAATTGATGTTTCGCTTGTAACATCATCCCTCATCAGAATCTAAAACTACAATCATAATTTTTAATATTTGTTTCACTGTTATTTTAGATTCTGACGATGGATAATGTGACAGCCGAAACGTCATTAACAAAGAAATTGGATGTCCACTGAGATGGTGTTAAGGCACACCCTTGGTTCTGCTTTTTATATTTTAGATTTTTTGTTTTAATTTGTCGATATTGCAAATAATTGAATTTGATCTTTGACCTCCTTCACCCAGCAGGCAGCAGCAACCGTTGGGGTGGCGATCACTACGTCCCAGTCCATGTTTGACCTGACCTCCGGGGACCCCCGCCGCGCCTTGCTCAAGACGAGAAGGTCACCGCCCTCTAGGTCTACTAGTGAGGACTCAGGCAGGAGCCACGAAGCTAAGGGCGCCACCGCCGCCGCAGGCTCCGCGGCGGATCAGGGATCACCCGCAGGTCAGAGCTCTTCGGCAGGTCAGAGCTCTTCGGCAAGTCAGAGCTCCTCGGCAGGTCAGAGCTCCTCGGCAGGTCAGAGCACCTCGGCAGACCAGCAGGACTCGGCGGCAGGCCACAGCTGCGTGGACACAGACCGCTTCACAACCACGGTGCAGATCGAAGACCAGAGCCGTGGCCGTCTCGTGGACTACGCCTGCTGAGGCAGGGAGTCCGGGAGAGATGATCTCCTCGGAGTCTCTCCCGACCAAACCTCAGAAGAGATAGCAAGACAAAAGCTATAATCCGACTAGTGGGATCAACACACACACACACACACACACACAACATGAGTGTGTGTATGAGTGTATGTATATGTGTGTATGTGAAGAGAACTGTCAGAAAATTAATCTTGATAACATTTAGAAGACACAAGGACGAAATGAAAAACACTTACGAACAAAGGTGTTTAGAAATGAGTATAAATAATTATTTAAGTGGAGCTTACCACTTGAAGTAAGTGTATTGGTCTCCTGGGAAGGTGTACTGACAAGGGTCAGTGTATTGGTCTCCTGGGAAGGTGTACTGACAAGGGTCAGTGTATTGGTCTCCTGGGAAGGTGTACTGACCAGTGGGTCAGTGTAGTGGTCTCCTGGGAAGGTGTACTGACCGAATAGACCAAATATTATTGTGCTGACTCTCTCATTCGAGAGACTCATTAATTTATCAGAAAAAAATATATAGTATTCTAATAATCACAATTATCTTTGAGCCTTCCTTCCTATCATTGTCGCCATCAATCACCATCATCAATCATCAGTCAATCACCATCATCAATCATCAGTCAATCACCATCACAACAGTTTCACTCATTGGTAGAACGTCCACAGTTCAGACACATTCCCCGTCATATTCAGAACATTAAACAAAATACACGAGGGGAAAAAAAGAACACTCAAAAGCATTTCCAAACAATTAAAAGCGAGCACTTGTGAACACTGGCTGAGTTGTCGAGGCCAAAGCTGCTTTGATCGTCTCTGCCGGGCTAGTAGAGAGGAATGTGCGTGTATATAGTCAGCAGATTGCTGATCAATTTACATATCATTTCTCACAATCCTTTATTATGAAAACACCATACTCCATCATCCTCCTCCCTTCTCCATCACTCCATCAACCACACATCATACAACACAATAAGTGTCAGAGGCCTAAGACTGTTCAACTGTCTTCAAGCATACATAATGGGGATTACCAATAGACTCCTGACTGTCTTCAAGAAGGCGCTGGACAGGCACCTAAAGTCAGTACCTGATCAGCCGGGCTGTGGTTCTTAGGTGGGTTTACGTGCGGCCAACAGTAACAGCCTGGTTGATCAGACCCTGGTCTCAGACGGGGCTGCGAGGGCGTTGACCCCCAGAAACCCTCTCCAGGTATACTCCTCCGTCACTCCATCACCCTCACCCCCTCCATCACTTCCCTCACTCCTACACAGGTAATCTCCTTCTACCTCACCTTTGCAAAAAAGTAAAAGAAAATATGTTTTTTTTTGCCTCATATCTCACTAGCATCTCACTAGCCTATTTATTTTTCGAATCTCCTAGTGGGTGTAGAAAGTGATAACCCGCTCCAGCAATAAGGTCGATATACAATAAGGAAAACCCACAACAACACCATATCAACGTATATATATATATATATATATATATATATATATATATATATATATATATATATATAATATATATATATATATATATAAGAAAATGCATTATATACAAATTTAAAAACATGATTTATAACCTAGCGTATTAAAAAAATTATGGACGTTTTTGATTAAAAATACAGCTTAAAATTACTTAGAATGACTGAGTGAACAACATGACCTGGACGACTTCAGACACCCGGTAAACAAAGTCGTCACTAGGTAGTATACATGTTTTAAAAGCATGAGGACAAGGTCTACCCTGACTCCCCTCCTTACAACACTGCTCAACCAGTTTGAAAAATAATCTGATTTTTGACTCTGGTTTTGTTTTGGGTCATGTTCGTGCTATTTTTTTGGCAATATTCGTGTGCTATTTTTTGGCCATATTCGTGCTATTTTTGGTCATATTAGTAACATTTTCTGAGCCACATTCGTGTTATTTTTAGAGACATCAGTCATATTTTTTGCTATTTTTAGTAATATTCGTGCTATTTTTGGCTATATTTGTGCTATTATTTTTGTCATACTTGTGTCATTTCCTCTTTAAACAAATAACATTTTAGTAACAGATATTTAAACCTGAATTTTTGTTTATATTTGATATCTTAATTGAAATTTAAAAGGAATATTACCCATCGTTGTCTAATATTACTATTAATAATGTTTCTTTTTTATTTTATTAGATGCAGTTTTATTTGATGTATTTTCTCTATATTGGAGACATTTTTGACGTATTTTGAAACTTAATTTATAGGGGGTTTCAAGCCTGTCGACTACACGAAGGTCATTAAAGCTGTGTGCCACCTCTTCATCTCTAGTCAACAATTGTTTACTCTCTACAGTAGCGCTCAGTGTATATACACTGAGTGACATACACCTCTCAGTGTATATATACTGAGTGACATACACCTGTCTGTCCATATATACACCTCACGGTGTGTATACACTGAGAGACATACCCCTCTTGATGTATATACACTGAGACATACTCCTCTCGGTGTATATACACTGAGAGACATACCCTCTCTATGTATACACAGTGAGAAATATACACCTCTCAGTGTATATTCACTGAGAGATATACACTTCACGGTGTATATAACCCGTGACTTCAGAGGTAAATACATAATTATTTCGCTTCTCTTTGTATTTTCATGTATTTCGTCACCTTAGTTTTAAATGCTAATTAACTTGTATTTCCAGCAACCAATACGTGTACCTCGCTTCTAGATAATCAAACTAGTGAAAAATATTTAGCAACTATGCATTACTCAAAAGAACATATCATCAGAGGACAGATTTTTATTCGTAATAAATGGGAAAACAGCCAACAAAGTCGAAAAATAATAATAATAATAATGATACAATATCTCATTTATTTTAGTTTTCCTTCATGTCACTTTATATTCATTTCCACTCGCTTTATTATTTATTTTCGGTTCAAAGACAATTTAGAAGTAAATATACATATATATATTTTAGAGAAAAAAAAATATTATCTTTATTTGTGGGTGATGGAATACGTTTCAAAAGCGCGGTCGGCCAATCAGCAGTGAGCGCTGTAGTTGCTGTTTACCGAAGGCAACAGAAAACGCGCTGATTGGTCGGCTTCTCTTCAGCGGATTACCCAATCACCAGAGGCTCTCCACATCTTTATGGAGGAAGTCCTCTACATTCTGCTTATAGACTTCTTCCACATTCTACTTTCAGAGGTTATCGACATCCTACTTCTATGATTCTTCCACATCCTACCTTCACAGGTCCTCCAAATCCTACCTTCACAGGTCCTCCACATCCTACCTTCACAGGTCCTCCACATCCTACCTTCACAGGTTCTCCACATCCTACCTTCACAGGTTCTCCACATCCTACCTTCACAGGTCTTCCACTTCATACCTTCACAGGTCCTCCACATCCTACCTTCACAGGTCCTTCACATCCTACCTTCACAGGTTCTCCACATCCTACCTTCACAGGTCTTCCACATCCTACCTTCACAAGTCCTCCACATCCTACCTTCACAGGTCTTCCACATCCTACTTTCACAGGTGCTCCAAATCCTACCTTCACAGGTCCTCCACATCCTACCTTCACAGGTCTTCCACATCCTACTTTCACAGGTCCTCCACATCCTACCTTCACAAGTCCTCCACATCCTACCTTCACAGGTCCTCCACATCCTACCTTCACAGGTCCTCCACATCCTACCTTCACAGGTCCTTCACATCCTACCTTCACAGGTCCTCCACATCCTACCTTCACAGGTCCTCCACATCCTACCTTCACAGGTCCTCCACATCCTACCTTCACAGGTCCTCCACATCCTGCTTCCTTACACCCAAACATCCATCATTGCCCAACATTCTTCTGCCTCATAATTAGCCGAGTGAAAAAATGCGTAATTTTATTTGCGTACAAGAGACCTAGGCCTTCTCACCACCTCTGGAGCACAACCTCATAGGCCTCCGAACCACACATGTGCTCTTGCAGACTCAAACCTCTAGATCAATGCAATATTCTCTCCCATCAGTAGAGTGCTGATTGCCAAACTAGTTAAAAAACATGATGAAGGCTCGATCCTCCGTCTGTAGACACGCTAAGGTTTTCACCTGGTGAAAAAAATGGATAATAGATAGTTTTTCAACCATACTGAAAAAGTGCCTGCTAGAATTTTCAACTCCGTATAAATTATGTATCGTGTAAAATAGAACGGCTTTTTGAGATATCTTTAGGTAAATATATAAATACAGTATATTGAAATGTAGTATTATGCAAATGCTACAGAACTGAAGTTCTATCTGCGTCTATCCAGCTAGCCCAAGTGTCTTCTATTCATCCACCCACTGGTACAGCAGTTGACTGTGTTCCACCACTGGTAGAGCAGTTGACTGTGTGTTCCACCACTGGTAGAGCAGTTGACTGTGTGTTCCACCACTGGTAGAGCAGTTGACTGTGTGTTCCACCACTGGTAGAGCAGTTGACTGTGTTCCACCACTGGTAGAGCAGTTGACTGTGTGTTCCACCACTGGTAGAGCAGTTGACTGTGTTCCACCAATGGTAGAGAAGTTGACTGTGTTCCACCACTGGTAGAGCAGTTGACTGTGTGTTCCACCACTGGTAGAGCAGTTGACTGTGTGTTCCACCACTGGTAGAGCAGTTGACTGTGTTTTCCACCTCTGGTAGAGCAGTTGATTGTGTTCCACCACTGGTAGAGCAGTTGACTGTGTTCCACCACTGGTAGAGCAGTTGACTGAGTGTTCCACCACTGGTAGAGCAGTTGACTGTGTTCCACCAATGGTAGAGAAGTTGACTGTGTTCCACCACTGGCAGAGCAGTTGACTGTGTGTTCCACCACTGGTAGAGCAGTTGACTGTGTGTTCCACCACTGGTAGAGCAGTTGACTGTGTTTTCCACCACTGGTAGAGCAGTTGACTGTGTTCCACCACTGGTAGAGCAGTTGACTGTGTTCCACCACTGGTAGAGCAGTTGACTGTCTTCCACCACTGGTAGAGCAGTTGACTGTGTTCTACCACTGGTAGAGCAGTTGACTGTCTTCCACCACTGGTAGAGCAGTTGACTGTGTTCCTCCACTGGTAGAGCAGTTTACTGTGTGTTCCACCAATGGTAGAGCAGTTTACTGTGTGTTCCACCAATGGTAGAGCAGTTTATTGTGTGTTCTACTACTGGCAGAGCAGTTTACTGTGTGTTCCACCAATGGTAGAACAGTTTACTGTGTGTTCCACTACTGGTAGAGCAGTTTACTGTGTGTTCCACCAATGGTAGAGCAGTTTACTGTGTGTTCCACCAATGGTAGAGCAGTTGACTGTGTGTTCCACCAATGGTAGAGCAGTTTACTGTGTGTTCCACCAATGGTAGAGCAGTTGACTGTGTGTTCCACTACTGGTAGAGCAGTTGACTGTGTTCCACCACTGGTAGAGCAGTTGACTGTGTGTTCCACCAATGGTAGAGCAGTTTACTGTGTGTTCCACCAATGGTAGAGAAGTTTACTGTGTGTTCCACTACTGGTAGAGCAGTTGACTATGTTCCACCACTGGTAGAGCAGTTGACTGTGTGTTCCACCAATAGTAGAGCAGTTTACTGTGTGTTCCACCAATGGTAGAGCAGTTTACTGTGTGTTCCACCAATGGTAGAGCAGTTGACTGTGTGTTCCACCAATGGTAGAGCAGTTGACTGTGTGTTCCACCAATGGTAGAGCAGTTGACTGTGTGTTCCACCAATGGTAGAGCAGTTGACTGTGTGTTCCACCAATGGTAGAGCAGTTGACTGTGTGTTCCACCAATGGTAGAGCAGTTGACTGTGTGTTCCACCAATGGTAGAGCAGTTGACTGTGTGAGATAGCATCTTACTGTGCGTGTGTGTGTGTGTGTGTGTGTGTGTGTGTGTGTGTGTGTGTGTGTGTGTGCATGTTTATGTGTCTGACCAATCAGGAAGCTGGAACTTGAAGAGACGTGATTGGATCACACAAGCTTTTACTACGTCACATCGCCCCGCCCACTGCAAGCATTCTGACCAATCCCCTTCAAGATAATTTCTCCCTGACGCTTCTTTCTCAGCAACAATAAATCCTTTACCAGTTCTTTATTAATATAAAATAAAGTAATAATAACAATAAACACTGAAACTCTTGGATTTATTTAAAAAAATAATTATATATATATTTTGTGAGCTGTCAAACTTAAAATT